>ML109904.1:33554-86354 GCA_003697995.1 Taxidea taxus jeffersonii | reverse complement strand
ATACTAGTTTCTTCCCCTAGTTCCTTGCACAGAGATCCTAAAACTTTTTTAACTTCCTAAGTGATAAGTACATTAGGAACATCTTACATTCGATTATTTGGTTTTTGCCCCAGCTCCTACCACAGGGCTGCAGTTCTTGTAATTTCCTGAGATAGGATTGTCTCCTGTCCTATTGAGGCAACTCTGTGTAGGCTCTCAGATGACTCCTGGATAGGAGCTGGTCACCTGAAAGGCCAAGATAAGAAGCTTGGAATTTTCACCCCTCCCCCACTCTCTTGAGAAGGGAGATGGGCTGAAAACGGAGTTAAAAATGGATCATGCCTACATAATGAAGCCTCCATAAAAATTCCAGTAGTATGGGGTTCAGAGAGCTTCCAGGTGGGTGAACATTATCCATGTACCAGGAAGGTGACATAGCCCAACTCCACAGGAATTCACGCTCCAGAGCACAGCGCCCTCCCACACCTTGCCCTATCTAAAACTTCATCTGTCTATTCATCTGTATCCTTTATCTTATCCTTCAATAAGCTGGCAAACATCAGTGCCTAAGTGTTTCTGTGAGTTCTGTAGGCCACTCTAGCAAATTAATTGAGCCTAAAAAGGGGTTACGGGAACCTCCAATTTATAGTCAAGTTGGACAGAAGTTGTGGATAAACTGGGGACCCACTACTTGCAATTGGCCTCTGAAGTGGGGTGGGAGCCATCTTGTGCAACTGAGGTCTGCTGGCTATCTCTGGGCACACAGTTAATAGAGTCAGAATAGAGTTAAATTTTAGGACACCCCACTAGTGTTGGGGCAGGGGCCACACCTTTGGTGACCAGAAGTGTCAGAAGTGTTGTGAGTGTGGTAGTAGTGTGAAAGTAAGGAAGACATGAAGGGGAAGGAAAGACAGAGTTTCTTCCAACACAGGGAGAAAATAAACAAAGAGAAAACGGCATTACAGCACAAACCACTTCCCTGTGGGCAGAGACATCCTACCAGAACCCAGTAGTCAAATTTCTGCAGCTAGCTTAATGTCTTTTCACTTATCCTTAAATAATATTCATGACTAGGATAATATATTTAAGATTTTTGTATCTTTAAATGTTCCCTAATAACAATAAGAAACATTATACGCAGTATGTGAGGAATATTCATTTTGTTTGAGAGGCTAGGATATATTCCATATGACATTACACAACATAATTCCAATGTGGACAACTAAGTTTCCATTGTTCTCTAATCACATGGAACCAACCCATAATTTTCATCCCTTTCTGCTTTAAGGCAGAAATAAAATCCTTCTCATTTTATTATCCTGTAACATGGAAAGCTGATGGCTCTCTCCATATTTAGTTTCCCCCTACTATATACTATACAGAGATATTGGGCTCCCACGTGATGAACAATCTGTGATGATCTGAATGTTGTCCTTTCATTTTTTGTAAATTAAAGTATTGAGAAGTTAATACCCAAAGTTTTTAATTACAGAAAGAGGCAACTATCAGTGGAAAGGGAGAAAGAAAATGTGAAAAACCTTTCATGGAAGATTAATTTTTGGGAAACTGTAGAAGAATGGCTATTTTTAACAGATCTTAGGCAAAACAGTAATTACTATGTTCTCAGGAGGAATTATATAGGACACATCTCTTTTCCATGCGGCTGTTTATGCAGGCACAATATCCAGTCAGCAAAGCTAATAAGGTACAAAATCAATAAAAATAACACTTGGGCTCTGTCTTTAAGGACTTTAAAATCTAGAAGATTGTTGAGTATATATATTAAAGTATATAGAAAAAACAACCATACTGATCATGGTGAGCACTGAGCACTCATATAGACTTATCAAACCACAGTGTTATCACCTGAAACTAATATGATATTGTATGTCAATTATACCTTAATACTAAAACTAAAAAATCATTTAGAAACAAAAAAAAATTAAAAAGCAAATATAACCCGTAGTGTTAATATATTCAGATTAATTTTTAAGCAAATAATGAATGTTGTACTTCAAACTACCAAAGACACATTATGCTAGCCATAATGCTTTTTGGAATTCTGTTTTATAATTATCTTTAAAATTTGTTTATGGACAACTAAAAAGATCACTGACATTACGTTACAATCACACTCCATAATACTGAATTCGGAGAGAAAAAGAAATTTTCATGAAGAATCTAATTTAAAAATCATGACATGTAACCAAAAAAAAAAAAGTTTCCCTGAAAGAAACAGGGATAGGATTAGGATAAAATAGCAAAAGATATAAAGTACTAATAACATATTAGGATACTAAGAAATCAGAGGAGAAATTTTTACTTTCTTAGATTTTACTATAAATAGGAAAAAGTAGTTGTGCTATGGCCCGTCCTTGATGGTCCAGCATAAGCTGAAATCAAACAAATCCAAACATTGATACATCTTAGGCAATTACATTGTAATAAAGGAAGGGCCATGATTATTTCAGCAGAGAAATGACTACTTATAAAATGTTGCCTGAAGACAACTTAATTCCAGTGCTGAAGATACTTTAAGAACATATTTCTATTTTACCAATATTTAAATTGTAGAAACCTTGGTAGGAATTAATGATCTATAAAAGCTAAAACCTACAATCTTCTCTTTTAGGGTTAAGAACAAGTTATGGTTTAAAATCTCTTTCACCAAGGTTCATTGTGAAAACTACATAATATCCAGAAAAACATTATATATGCAACCTAGTTTTGTGCCAAAGATCACATGTGATTAGCATATCAAAAGAGATGTATTGATTTTATGCATGATAAAGTGACATGAGATGATAGGACATGTTGCAATTTCCCCTACCATCCATGTCATCTCTCCTGCAGGTTATTTTTCCTTTGGAAGTTTGTCCCCTCTCTGTAAGATGACATGAAGGTGCCATCAACCAAAGCACCTGATGTTCTCTTGAGCAAGGAATGGATGCAGACCCCAAAGGTAACGCCAAGAAAACACTCCTGAAAGCTGACATATGAATAAATAGCATGACTGCACAAAGATCAAAATCTCATTGACCACCACCCCCCCAACAAAGTGACACCTGAAAAGACCATCCACTACTTCCTGCAACTTTCTTTCATCTCTGATCGGCTGGGTATCCTGTTCTTCTAAGGTACTTCCCAGCAGTTTATAAGTCTCAGCATACGTAAAAATCTAACACCTGCATGGCACACTGGGTTTAGAAGGCTACACTGCTCATCAGCTGGAAGTTAGTGGCCTGAGTAAGTTTCTGTTGCTTGCAACTAATGCTCTGACGTTGATGTTTGGAGGAAACTGATGGATAGGATGACAATGATGATCACAATCATGAACAGGATGCTGGTAGGAGGAAGAGATGAGGAAAGAGAAGGAAGAAGGAAAGCAGAAGGAAAGTCTACACTGTAAGAGACTTTATAAAAAGGCATATCTAAATGGCCTTGCTTTAACTGTGTGACAGATTTTAATCATTCAATTATATTTTGAATGCTTAATATTTATGTTATTTTTGTGTTTTAGTATCTCTTAGATGTCTTAGATGTAAATTATCATTTGCAAAATTGCCGTGTTGAGAGTAATTCAGATTTAAATGGCTATAAATATTAAACATTTTATTTTCACGGATAAGTAACTCTCTATGATGGTAGCCATATATCACCTAGTTTTGTGCAAAACACATAGCTTTATTTTGGTTGCAGTTCACTCAATGCTTTTAAAAACAATTTAAAAATTTTTAAAAATTAAAAAGTTTCTACTGAGAAAATTTAAGCTCGGAAAATTTGTTAAAATACTTTGTAACTAATTACCTTGTCAAAATGTGGTTTTACCGCTGAGATGCCAGAGAGTGGAGAATGAAGGTACTTTCCTAATTATATGACCATGTTCAGTTTATAACACAGTCTTATTCATCAACTGTTAATGACAAAATAATCTCAGCAGTAACATTGTTTGGATTTGAATTTCTCCAGAAACCACTCAATTTGCCACTAAATTTAATATAAACAAAAATAAATCCCAGGGTCATATGAAGGAAATTTTGGAAATTTTATGGTAAAATGCAACTTCAGCACTGGCTTTGGATGTGGGCAAGCATGGATCAACCCCCTAGCCCTGCAGCTCACTGGCTGGGTGAACACGGGCAAGTCTCTCGACCTGAGCATCAGTTTCTTCATCTGTAAAATGGGTGGAGTAACAGCAGCTACCTAGTGCCTACCTGGGAATACTGTTGGGATGTTCCAATGAAATAATGCACATAAAGCTCTTAACACAATGCCTAGCACCACAGTAAGAATTCTGTTAGTTACTGTTACAGCATAAAATTGAGTTTCTGTTCCGTGTCAACTCTTACTCTATTCACAGTGGTTTTTAAATATCTGCATGATTAAAGTCCCCACTGACTTTTATGTAGCAGCAGCAGAGCCCCCTAAGTTAATAATTCAATAAAAAATCTGTACACAGCTTACGAGGAAAGTATTTTTGTGAGTTTGATTTCAGTCTTAATAATTTAACGCCCTGTCATTACCTTAAAAATTATATATGCGGGAATCAACCATCTGTTGATGTTGGTGTTGCTACAAACACTATAAACAAACAAATACGTAAAAGAAGGAGCTGGTCTTCAAGACACGAGGAGTACTTTTCCATGAGAACAGAGAGTATGGGTGATACTTGAAAACGGAAGTCTGGAGTGAAAGCTTCTGTCTCTAACTTGTACGTAATCTCCTTGGTTTATACAATAAACATATGGTAGAAGGAGAAAAATCTAGACACAGAAAGGATGCATGACTCGCCCCCCTATAGCAACAGAGTGCTTGGAAACTAAGAGCATTTGGCTACAAATACTCAAATGCGAGATAGAATTTGGCCTTTGTCTCATGTCCCTGTAACATGCTGAGTGCTCGAGAGGCATTCTAAATTAGTTTACACTGTCTTCTAACCTTGCATAGGATTCCTTAATACATACTAAGTTGTAAAATATCAATGAACCCATTTGCTCTATTGGTACATACTTGTCTAAAAATGATAGAATTACTTGTAAAAGTCTTCACAGTTCCATGGCTACTCAAACCTAGATGAGTCAAGTTCAAATGAGTTAACGGATGGATTTTTAACAAAAATACTGAGAGTTTTAGATAGCAAAATAAATTGAATATTAGAGCTTAGAAAACGAAAGATTTTTCATCTCCTTGTATTGTTTTGAATAGAAGGAATCCAGGGTACGCAAAGGTAAATGACTTAATCAAGGATATCTTGTGGAGCCAAAGAATCTTAATCTCCTTGGACAACCAGAGAACAATCCCAGAGGAGAATCACACAATTCCTGAGTAAATAAACAGTCTATAGCACATAAATCATAAAAACCACTACGCACTTTTACACAATGATCACATTAAATCCTGACAACCCTCAGTGGGCTTTCCCAGATGAGGAGTCAGAAAAAGAGAGGTTAAGTAACTTGACCAAGTACACACAGGGAGCCACTAATTAAGCTTGGATAAATGTGCTCTGGCCAGTGGACCATGGAGACTCTCATGGGACGAGCCTGAGAGTTAACTAGACCATATCCACTCCATCTTTCTTGTACTGTTTAAGACAATAAATGCCCAAAACGAACTCTGCCTTAAATGATAAAATACAGTTGCTGGTTCCAAAGTGGCCTAGTCACTCCAATCGAATGACAGAAGTACACAGACAAGGCCCTCACCTTCCTCAGCTGTCCAGAAACCACTCTTCCTGCCCACAGAAGGAAAAGCAGTATAAAGACCTTCAAACTCTGTATTCTTTCTCTTCTCCTCCCATTTCTACTCATCAAGGCTGTGATTGGATTTCAAGAAGGTAGGTATGGATGCCTCTGAGTGTGGACTGAATGCATGTTACAAAGGCTCAAATTCATCTTCTCTCTTCCTCCATTTGGTAGAAGAAGATTAAGATTGAGCTTGAAAGTCTGGTAGCCACAATGCTACGAGGCATAGAAAAGGTGCGGTAGCCACAATTTTATGACAGCTTAGGAAGAAATGCTGGAAGATCCATGAGAAGGGGTGATGCACCACCCCTTTAATTTAAATCACCACCCATGATTTAAAAGAGTTCCTAACCTGGGCTGTCCCCAGCTGAGGGTCAAGAACACTAGGCTGCGAGGAAAGGGGGCAGAGATCAGGGAAGAAACACAGCCAAAGAGAAGGCTAAATATTCTGGGAGGCTGTTCCCCCAGGCCACTGTGCCCCACTGGGGACTGTAACAGGACATGGGGGACGTAAAGAAAGACAAGTGAACAAAAAGAATAAAATACCTGTCCTTACGAAATTTGCACTCTAGCAGAATAGCCAACAGCATCATTTCAGAGCAACACATATACAGGCCACTGCTTGCCACTGACATACTTAGAAATGTGTTAATAAATTTGGGTAATAACTCTAAGAGCAGTGTTTGATGCTACAGGTTAATTCAGCTATGGCAGGTAACTTAAGTTACTTTCTTATATTCTTTTTCTTTAAGAACTATAAATGATGTGCGTTTGAAAATATTAAGGACTAGCTCTCATGTTTTAAATTTTTTACATTCCAATCCCTATAACAAAGTTCATATTTGCTTCACTTGAACCCCGCCCTTTTACCTCCAACCCCAAGAGTACTCTCAGGTAACTCTTTTGGATGGCCTGCCTTCAAAATGTTGACACATGAGGAACTAACAGCAATTCCTGTGTCATAACCACTAATTCTGTCACTCTCTGGAATGCAGAGTCCCCTTCGTTTATATATGATACATCCACAGAGAAGAACATAATTCGATTTAAAACTGATGGCTACCTGTACTTTTATGTGCAGTACATGATTTAAAAACAAAAACTGTAATATTACTTAATAGATCTTTCAAGGTAAGTAGCCTGTTTCCTAAAATGGAGGTCAGGATAATTGCAGAAGCAAATGTATTTTTCAGCTGTTTCAGAACAGAAAAGCCAATATAGCTCCTCCAAAAACGCTTTACATAAACTCAAGAGAAGAACTTGCCAAGGTGGCTTTATGTAGCCCATGGGACATTTAGCAATGTCTGCAAGACAGTTCTGGCTGTCACAGCCGACATCAGGAGGGGTAAAGAGTGAAACACTACTACTGTCCAGTGGGGGGTGACCAGGGATCCCACTAACCATCCCATAATGAACAGGACAGTCGCCCACAACAAAGAATTATCTGAAACAAAATGCAAATAGTGACAAGGCTGAGATGTTCTAGTCCAAGTTGGTTGCTGACTTTCAAACTGTGCATTTCCAGAGAAGCCTATCAATCACACTGAACACATAGATACCTCAACATCACAGTAGCTATCTTGAGGGGATATCTGTTTAAGAAGAATAGCCATAGCAAGTCTAGTAGCTATTCAACAGGAAATTTATCTCTCTTTTCTTCCATTTACTCCCATGGCTTCAATCTGTCACATGAGTCAGAGCCTCTCCTAGGCAAGCTTTCCCCATGTCCCAAACTAACATCAATCTCTCCTTACTCCCCGACTCTGTCCAACCCTTCCCTCTTCTACTCCACGCCTGTGTTGTCAGCCTTGGTGAATGGCAACGCTGTTGACTCCCACTGAAGCAGGAAGCCTGGACAGCCTGGGCTCATCCCTCTCCCCAGGACCATCACTGTACTTTGCATGTAAGTGGCACTTGATCCAAATGTTGAATTTGAATCAATCATTTTCCAGACCAATTTATAAGTGGTAAGCCCAAGGAAGTCTCGAGAAAAAAAAATAAAACTATGCAGCAGAGAACATGGTTCAGTTTTTAAAAAGAAATAGCCCATTTGGAAACATTTCCTGTGTTCACACAATAGGAAGAGTCGCAGACCCAAAGAGAATCAAAGAAGCCCCAGGGCATGGTTTGAAGAGTGGGAAAGATGTCCAGGTAACAGATGAGACTGACTATGTAGGGTGCTGAGTCTAAGCTTATTTTTTTTAAAAAAAAAAAAAAAAAAAAAAAGGCTTTCCAGGCATGAATATCTCAAAGCAATGAAACAAAAGAAAACGACATGAAAGAGAAATAAGAGTACAACAGGAGAGTTAGTAAAAATTTAAAGATAACAACCTAACACTTGCATAGAGTTGAAGTTGACAACAGTCACAGAGATTATCTCACTTTATTCTCTGAAAAACTGTGAGGAAACCAGGTTTTAGAGCATCCTACATGCTAAGTAGCAGAAAGCATCCAAACCTCCCTGACGTAGCCAGGCCAAGCGGCCCCCACCGTCACACACACATCCGCTAACACGGCCATGAGCAGCCGCTCAGTCATGAGCGTCCAAGCAGCTGCTATTTTAGGAATGGAACAGGGGTCACCTCAAGACCCAGTTCTGTTCATTTTATGTCTCCAATAATAGAATTTGGTTGGCTGCTGACATCCTTTACCAAGTCTCCAGCAGTACAGACAATGCTTTATTGTCATAAGTGAGTCATTCTGTCTGTTCAAGAGAGAAGATGCCGGAAGGTTTCAGTAAATTGTAAAGACATCCAAGTGAATCAGAGAAGAGTCACAATTTAAATTTTGGCCGGCAGTTTCCCCTCAACACCTAACATTAGCTCACCTGTAACACATTTAGACAAATTAACAATTCTGTTTATAAATATGCAGGGTGCCTGGGTGGCTCAGTGGGTTAAGCCACTGCCTCCGGCTCAGGTCATGATCTCAGGGTCCTAGGATCGAATCCCGCATCCGGCTCTCTGCTCGGCGGGGAGCCTGCTTCCCTCTCCCTCTCACTCTGCCTGCCTCTCTGCCTACTTGTGATCTCTCTCTATCAAATAAATAAATAAAATCTTTAAAAAAAAATGCATGGATATCAGCCTGAATCATCACAAAGTTAGGGTCATGAATGACTGAGGATTCCTCTCCTGGACTGTAACAACTCAGGTCTAAGCAATAAGCGTTAACAGAATAGTATTTTTGAAATATTACCTGATCTGTTTTCCATTCTTACTGGTTATGGTGCTGTACCCACCAATACTGAGTCACCTTCAGCTCTGGGGAACAGGCAGGCACAGCCAAGAACAAACACTTTGTTGTTCAGTTCTAACTTTGCAAACAGAATTTTTTAAATGAGATCAGCAGAAGCAATAGTGCTGCAAGAGCCTGAGAGAGAAATGATATATTTTGATGTCCCAAAAGCATTTTACTTGGAACACCTAGGATTGAGAGTTCCTAATGAAAATTACCCATAGAGTTTGATAGGATAATAGCACAACATGACATTAGGGCAGTTTTCCTGGTTGTAGGAAAACAAAGTCTGATTGGCTGGTAGGAAGAGGTAAGGACCAAGGTGTCTAACTAGAGTTTAGACAATACCTGGGTGCTTTGAGGACATATATATGCAAGTGAATGTCTGGAGGGAGATAAACAGGAGATGGGGTGGTAAGACAGTTAAAAAAACAAAAACAAAAAACAATCAGATAGACTGAGGAGGATATCCACAAACCTCGGGGCTTATACTCAGCTTTCTATCTAAATCTATCTAAATACCTCTGGGAGATTTGGATGGGCCCTCCAAGTCACTGTTGGGTAGATACCACAGAGCAGTAATTGTGCTGGGGCAGAATGGGATTGAGAGCTCTGAGCTTCCCTTTCATCCTGGCTCTAGTGGGATGTGAAAGAAATCCAAAAACATTCCCAGGGACCCTTCAAGGGAGGTCTCACAGGGCTCTTGTTGCAAGAGCAACAAGATGGGGGAGAGGCTGGATATAATGAACATGGAGAACTATGAGGCTAGCCAATGAATCAGCATGCAGTCGTCATGATTTTAGCTTACCTTAAAAAAAAAAAAAAAAAAAATTTTAAATCATCAACCATAAGATGCCCCAGCTACTGACACAAGCAATAAGGATAACATGAGGACAAAGGCAAAGCTCAATCAGGATGAGAGACATGGGAAAGGCTAGGGAGCCCCAGGGGACAAATAGATGGATACCTTCCTCTTCCCTACACTGAGACTATCTGGAGTATGTTGGGAGTGGGTGAGGGTGGGGGTGAAGGAAGAACCACAGAATGGGAACAGCTCTAAGAAGAACTCGGAGTTTGCATTAAGTCTTGCACTTGACTGCTTTTATTCCCAAGTGCCAAAGAGAGGTTAACATAAAGTAGCAATATTCCATGTTTGCTCACTACCAGCAGAAAAGGAGATTCCAGAGCTAAACTGAGTTCAATTTCAGAGAAATAAAGTCACATTTCTGCATCCCTACAAATGTATACATTTTATATTGTTGAACAGTTCCGAGTGTTCACAGGTCAAAGAATCACAAATTATTATATCAAGATTATCTTGAAGTATGATTTCTTCATGATGGTCTTAAAATGTCTTCCTTTCTTTTATTTCAACAAGACTGTACTCATCTCTCTTCTAAATTCATTAGAACTGAGAGTGGAAGGAAAGGGCAATGCCATACAGATGCTGCTCATTCTCTGGGACATTCTTTAACCTAGCCCTGGAATCAATACTTTGTCTAATAGTACAGAGAACTCCACTTGGAAATAATCATTTGCAATCCCAATTATTCTAACACTATTAGACTCAGTTCAACTTTGTAACTGATAGTACAAATGAAAGGAATATTGAAACTTAAAATGATCTCCATCACGCCTTTACCAAGTACCTACACAGTGGCCAGATGCCAAGGGGATCCAGCAAGGAAAGAAGCTCAAAAAGCTACAAATGAATGTGTCCTAGCCTCTGACTTCATCTATTTTTTGTTTCCTGGCCTTTTAGGGGAAAATTTTTTCCCCTCTCCTACAGAAAACCTTTCTTGAATTCTACTTTGGAAAACTATCCCACGGATTATGATTTGTCCCAGCAGTGTATCCCCGGAGCAACCATTTCATAAACATTTTCTTGGCATTATCAGAAAATACTAGTACTGTTGTGTGGCTGATCTGTCTCTCCCAAGAAGACAATGTGAATGAACGTCTTTAAATCCCCAGTGTCTAATTCAGTTGACTTTCGGTGTCAAAGTGGTGAACACCGTTCGAAGTACTTTACATACATTAAAATTCAGTTCACCCTCCAAATAATAATAGAGGGTAAGGACTACCATTATCACATCCACTTCAGAGATGAGGACACAGAGACACAGAGAGGGAGAGGGATAGAACTGAGGATCGAACTCAGGGGGCCTGGCTCCAGAGTAGATGCTCAATAAAAGTTTGTTAAATTGAACTCAAGCTGGATGGGACGCCTGGGTGGCTCAGTTGGTTAAGCAGCTGCCTTTGGCTCAGGTCATGATCCCAGCGTCCTGGGATTGAGTCCCACATTGGGCTCCTTGCTTGGCAGGGAGCCTGCTTCTCCCTCTGCCTCTGCCTGCCTCTCTGTCTGCCTGTGCTCTCTCTCTCTCTCTAATAAATAAATAAAATCTTTAAAAAAAAAATGAACTCAAGCTGGAAATCCAAAGTTCCTTTCTTCCAGATACTGCCTTTGGTCAGCACATTTTAAACCAATAGCCCATGAGAATGCAATTAAAGAAACACTGCATCTTTTGTTGAAATAATTTGTCTGCTACATTACAGATGTCTTTCTTCCACTGCCATACTCCTTCACTTTTTCCAAGATATCATTATTTTCTTGAGCCAAAAATCATAATAATATAATGACTTTTGTCAGCTTCCACAAGACTAGCTTTTTGGTAGAGAAGAAACGAATTCTTTCCATGAGCTGTTAAAAGACATTATCTGTTACTATTATAGTAGACACACACGTACACAAAGTACAAACCACACAAACAAAACGCCTGTTACCCATTTTCCCCTCAGAACAAGGACAACTTTGTTCTCCATTTATATAACAACAAAAGGAAAAGATTGATGACTAATTCTTTTAGTGGTAATTTTAACTTTTTTTTATAATTATGTTGGAATCCTTCAGGATTTGATTAATGAGCAACCCCTTTTAGAATCTCTATGGGATAATACCTCAAAGGCAGCTTCATTTTCTAAAATGTTTTTGAAACTACTCATTGCCCAGCTATGACTTCTACTATAACACATCCCTTTAGTTACACAATCTTCTGGTTCAAGACACATACCTACTACACACACAATAACCTCAAGACTCTGCCCTTCCCTGTCCACGCCTCTCAGGCCTTTGTTTCCACCTGTCATCAAACACCTCAGCCCTCCCCAAATATCAATACTTAACATGTGTTTCTCAGTTACAGTTTCCTCAACATAAAACTCCAGGAGCTTTTGTTATTTTACAGACTTAGATTTATAGAACCAGTCATCAGGAAATAGTTTATTTTTTCATACACATTTTGAATATATTTAGACATGTAACTTCTCACTGTCACAGTTACTTACATAGAAAAAGTAAGTTCTTCATTCATCCTTATATAAACTTATTAAAATAGGCAAATATAAATATATCCTTCAAAATTCTAAGTCCCTGTACTTGCATTGGGACCCATTTAAAATAAGATTTTTAAAAATATAGATAGTAGAGGACTTTTCACACTTATTTTTAGTTGTTTTCAAACAATGACTAATTTAACCTGCTTTTATCCAGACCTGAGGTCAAAATGCTCTATCTACCCTCAATCTCCCTATATCAGATATGTACTCATTCACTTATCATCTCATCAAGGAGCACAGTTTGTCACAGTCCACAGGGCTCCCCAATCCTTTCCCTTCTCCTTTTTGGGATATTCTTACCTTTGGAATTATACCCACTGACATTTCAGCTTTTATGTTGGTGCTAAAGAGTAAAACATAATAGTACGCCAGGGAATGGGCTGGCTTAGTATCATTCTCTCAATATCCTCATACTTCTAGTTGAATCTCAGTGCAAGGTCATGCTCTCTTTTACTTTGTCGCTTTGTAGCTAAATTTTGTCCTGTTGTCCAGTCTCTTAGTGACTAGACCCTGTCCGATTAGTCTACATCTGAGATTGGCACTAGAGCTCTCATGTTCCATGTTTGAGTCCTTTCTCCTTAGCCTTGATCAAAAGGATGGAACTCTAACCTCTACCACCTGCCAAAACATTCTCTACTCTGACTCCCATCTGAATACTCTGCCTTTACCTCTGCTTGACTTGGGTATGTAGAAACCTCCCCAAATGACACACTCTATCTGTGCCCTTCCATTTATCTTGAGATTCCACTACTAGTGAACTCTCAGATTCTTCAAGTCTACCATTACTATACACTAGAAGTATAGGAGATGTTACTCAGTAACCCCTAGCCTAGCTACCAGTCACATTCCTCTCCATAATCCCTCTTTTGGAATAAATAGCCATGTTTTGTAGTCTGTGATGATGAGTAGCTAACCAAATAATGTACTGTCCAAAGTCAAAAGGGGGGTGTTATTAATTGTTCTCGGACAACAATTATGCTGGGCAAACTGGGAAGTATAGTCATCCTACAAAGTACTAAGCCGATGGTGAATACTTGACCAAACAAGCAAAATGCAAAACCAGCCAGTCTGTGGCCTGGCCAGCAACCTGTGACCTGGGAGGTTGATTAAAAAGATGATTGGGCCAACTTCACAGTTTGCAATTTAAAATAAGGTGGACAGGAAAACTGCCAGTTGGTTGTAGGTGCTATAGTCGAAAAGTTGGATCAGAGCTGAAGAAGGCAGTGTGATCAAGAAGCTGATTATATTGGAAAATGGAGAATCCAGTGAACATTAGCAAGAGTCACAACCCACCTGACAGAGTCCTCAGACCTAATTGGACTTCCAGTTCCTGTAAGTGGACTTGCCCAGACTCCCATGTGATCCACATAATGCGATCCAGATTTCTACTGAGCTAGTGGGCATAAATACTAGTTCTCACAGTCAGAGTTGGCCAACTAAAATGCAGTCCTCAAATGAATTTTCAACTATCCCTCTTCAACACTTCCTCTTATGTACCCAACCTCACTTAACAGGATCATCATTTAATTATTATCATGTTCCCAAGTCTCTTTTCTTTGCTCAACCTTTCCTTTCCTGAGTCATCAAGTTTTGGGGCCTGCCTCAGACCACTATGAAACCAGGCTTACTTCTCCATTCTCACTGATACTATTTTAGTCCAATCCCTCAGTATGGTCTCTCCATTTTGGGAGGCTCTACCTCCCAAATTGCTCTTTTCATTACTAATCCACTCAACCTCCATATAGCTCAGTATTCAAGTTCTTCTGGACCAATAATAGGAAAAGAAAATGTAACAGGATAGGAGAAAAGAGATCCTATTAATCACAGCAATGAAATCTATAAGGGATCTGGGAATAAATCTAACCAAACATAAGCAAGAAGTTTATGGGAGAAAAAAAAAAAAGAAGAAGTTTATGGGAGAAATAGTTCATGGGAGAAATTTACAAAAGATTATTAAAGAACACAGGAAGGCTTGAATAAATTGACGGATAGAACACATTCAGAGAAAGAAAGAATCAACATAGTCAAGATGTCATATTCCTCAAATAATCTAAAAATCAAATGCAATTCCCTACAAAATTTCAATAGGGCTCTATGTGTGTGTGTGTGTATGTACGTGTAACTTAATTTGGCAACATAATTTTCAAATTCCTATAGAAAATACAAGGACCAAAAATAGCCAAGGAGAAGTGTGAATAAGAGCAAATTGTCCTACTAGATATCTAGATTTATCATAAAGCTACATTGTTAAGATAATGAAGTTTTTTTAGTGGAAGACTCTTCAGTGATACAAAGAAACAATAAAGAGCCCCTAAACAAACCCTTGCATACCTGAAAATCAGATACTGACAGAATGTGCCACAAAACCATGGAAAAGGACAGACTACTTAAAAAATAGTGCAGAGCCAGAAATAAAACAATGCTTCCTACTTTAAGCCCCACTAAAAATATCAGATATGATTAGAAGTGATAAAAGACCTAAGTTTAAAAGATAAAACTTTAAAACTGCTCAAAGAAATAATGAAGAGAATCTGTATAATCTTGTGATAAGGAAGGATTTCAGTGAGGCAGAAGAATCACAACCTATAAATAAAGATAAATAATCTGACCACAACAGAATTTAAAAATTTAGTGCATCAAAAATTACAATTAAAAAACTGAAAAGGCAAGCCAAAGACAGAAAAGATAGCTAACTATACATAGCGCATAAAGTTTTTTTAATTCAGAAAAATATGAAGAACTCCACAAATCAGTAAGAAATTGTTATTTTTCCCCAGTAAAAAATGAGAGAGTTACAGATGAGGAACCAGAATGCCCAACACATTAAGAAAAGATGTTCAATCTTATTAATAATTACAGAAATGCTAATGAACCCAACAGGATAACATATCACACAATCGGATTCATCACAAGACATCTCACATATTGTTGGTGAGTGTGTAAATGGTAGGGTACAATACCACATTGTAAGACAATTTGAAAATATCGAAGTTGAAAAAGACCAAGGAATTTCATTTCCAGATATTTATGAGAGAAACAGTGCATACATGCACAGGGAAACATGAACAAAAATATACATAATACAGACGACTAGAAAACAACTTAAGTATCCATTGATGAGCACACAGATTAAGCAATTCTAAGATACTCATAAATGGAACATTAGCATAATAAATTAGAAAAGATATATGCATTTATGTATACAAATTACTCAAAACTGTGCTCTTACTGGGTCATTCTCATCATGCTCTTATTTATTCCATCTCTTTAAAATACAGAAAACAACATTCTCTTGCGCCTATTTTCACCGTCCTGTACCACCTCATTTGCTTCCACTTTGCCAAAACATCCTTGACAACTTTCTACATTAGCAATTTTCAATTCCTCTCCTTTTATTTCTCCTTAACACACCTCAGTCAGGCTTTTCCCCTAACATTTCCATAAATATGTTTTAGTTGGTTCACCATTGACCTCTGTGTTGATGAACCAACTGCTCAGTTCTCAGTCCTCATCTTAGGTACAGCTGACCACCCCTCCTCCTCAACCCTAGGATTCCATACTACCATATGTATCCCACCTCACTGATCATTCTCCAGTCCCCTCTGTTGGTGCCTTCCTTTCTGACTGATCTCTAAAGGTTGGAGGGTCACAAGTTTCCCTTGTTAGATCTATTCTCTATCTCTACACATTCCTTTGGTGATCTTATCTAGTCTGGTGGATTATGTCTTCTACATACTGATGACTTTCAAATGTATATTCCCAGCTTAAACCTCTTTCCCAAATTTCAGTTTCTTATGAGATACATGAAACACAACAGAGCCAAAACTCTGTTCCTGATCTTCCCTCCATAAAGTATATCTTTGTAGTCATATCATCTCGGTCAGCGCCAACTCCAACATTCTAATAGCATTCTAATAGTCAAAAATTTTGAGTCATCCTTAACTTCTCTTTCCTCCTCCCTCCACACCCAATTACTCAGTAAATCCCATTGTCTCTGCGTAAAAAAAAAAAAAAAAAAAAAAAAAAAAACCCAGAATGTGACCATTTCTCCCACCACCTCTACTGTTACCCACTTTGGTCCAAGCCACCATCATTTCTCTTCCAGATTTCTACAATAGTCTCCTAATTGGTCTCCCTGACTCTAATCATTGTAATCCCACACAGCAACCTGATCAAGCTTTTTGCAGTATAATACATAATTTCATTCTTCAATAGCATGCATTTCACTCAGGGTAAAAGCCAAAGTACTAACACTCCATTCTCCACACTCTCCCACCTTCCCTATGACTATAGTTGTCACTATGTCAGTGCTTCAGCCACACATACTTCCCTGGTGCTTCCTAAGTATATAAGTCACTCTTCTGCCTTATGGCTCTTACACTGACTTTCCCCTCTGCCTAGAACATTCTTCTCCCATACAAGACTGTAGGGGTAATTCCCTCACCTACTTCAAACAACCTATAGACAATCTTTCTCATTGTTTACATCAGGAGAAAAGGCTTGAGTCTCCTCCATCAACTGAAACAAATAGCTATCAAAAAAGCAAGGAATAAAATAGCAGGAAGAATGGGGGAAGGGAAAGGGAGCAAGGAAATTGTTGTAGGTAAACCATTACATATCTAATTGAAATATGTACAAAACTTAAATGCACCTTTTAAAGTAATATTTTGGCTGGCATGATTTCGTAAGACCAAACTTCTTTTCTTTCATTCTGTCTTTCTAGAAATGGGCACTGAGGAGATTGTTTTTAAATTATGCATAAATAGTTAATTTTTGACCACCTTTGAGAATGAAAAATTTGTTCCTGTGATGAATATATACTCTTGAATGTTGATGTCAGTGTGTACCCCAAAGTGCCACTCTGGAGGCTATGTTAATGAAAAAGGCATTGTCTTTTACTTTAGTAATGAAGCCTAGACCAGTGCTGGTCAGTAGAGCTTTCTGCAGTGATGGCCATATTCTGTATTGGCACTGTCCAGTATGGCAGCCACACACACTTTTGACTACCAAGCACTTAAAATGTGACAAGCATGACTGAGGTACTGAATTTTAATTTTAACTTAAAATTAAATATCTCATGTGTTAGTGGCATTTATTGGACAGGATGGGTCTGGATAGTCAGGTGGCTGGAGTGACTGAATGCTTAGCAATAGGAAGGTTATATTTTCAAATCAACTGTTTCCTTTAGTATTTTCTTTTTCTCTCTAAATTTTTCTCAGCTTTAGTGATAACTGACATATAAAACTATAAAAGTTTAAGGTGTACATGATAATTTGACACACGTGTATACTGTGAAATGATTACCACAATAAGATTAGTTAATACCTCATCACCTCACATAATTACTTTTCTTCTTCTGTGGTGAGAATACTTTAATCTATTCTTCTAGCAATTCTGAATATGTAGTACAGTATTAACTAGAGCTATTACGCTCTACAAGAGGTCCCCCCAATTTACTCATCTTGTAACCGGAAGTTTGTACGCTTTGACCAATATCTCCCCAACTTCCCAGCCCCTGGCAACAGCCATTCTATTCTGTCTCCATGAGTTTGGCTTTTTAAGATTCTACATATAAACAAGTTCAGAATTTGCTTTTCTCTTCTGAGTCATTTCATGTTGCATAATGCCCTCAAGGCCCATCCATGCTACAAATGGCAGGATTTTCTTCTTTCTCATGGCTGAATAATATTCCTGTGTGTGTGCATGTTTATTTATCTGTTGATGCACACTTGGGTTGTTTTTGTCTCGTCTGTTGTAAATAATGCTACAATGAACATGGGACTACAGATATCACTTCAAGATAGTGATTTTATTTCCTTTGGTTGTATGATTGCTGGATTAAATAGTAGCTCTGTCTTTAATATTTTGAGGAATCTCTACCTTGCTTTCTATAGTGGCTTCACTGTTTTGCATTCCCACCAACAGTGCTCAAGGGTTCCCTTTTCTCCACATCCTTGCTAGCAGTAATTATCTCTTATCCTTTTGATAACAGCCATTCTAACAGGTGTGAGGTGGAATCTCATTGTGGTTTTGATTTGCATTTCCTAATGATTAGTGATGCTGACCATCTTTTCATGTACCCGTTGGCCATTTGTATGTCCTCTTTGGACAAATATTTATTCAGTTCCTCTGACCATTTCTTAATTGGGTTGGTCTTTTTCTATTGCGTTGGTGTAAGCTCCCGAGAACCATGACTTAACAATTACCTAGACTTTCAATTTCTGATCTGGGCTACGAAGCTGAAAGTTTGTGCAGTAGTTAAGTGTATAGGCTTTGGATTCTGAAAGTTTTGAATTTGCGTCCTAGCCCTGCCATCTTATTAGTTAATGTAGACATGGGCAAGATAACCTTAACCCCTCACCCATAAAATAGGAAAAGACAATAATATTACCTATCCCTGAGGGTTACTGTGAAGAATAAATAAGATAATGAATATAAGGTGCTTAACAAAATGCTTGCTGCATAATAAACAGTAAGGAAGCATGTGCAATAATTATTGCCAAGTTTGATGAACAATTTTCCATGAGCTTGATTTTATAAATAAGTCTGTGATGTTATTTTCTTTAGCCACTGAGATTCATAAGCCTATGTTTCGCTAAAAATCACTGACATAGGGTGCCTGCGTGGCTCAACTGATTGAGCAACTGCCTTTGGCCCAGATCATAATCCCAGAGCACCAGGACAGAGTCCCGCATTGGGCTCCCTGCTCCACGGGGAATTTGCTTCTCCCTCTGACCTTTTCCTCTCTCATTCTCTCTCTCACTGTCTCTCTCTCTCTCAAATAAATAAGTAAAATCTTAAAAAAAAAAATCACTGACACAGAACTTTTCTAGGTGGTAAGATATACAATAAGAATAACGTAACAAAGCAGAATTGCTTCTGGGCTCAACTGTTAGAATCACTGGATTACAAGAAACTTCATACCTGGTCACCTAGTGCAGTTATTCGATCAAACAAATACTTGATTATCCTCAGTAACATCCTTTGCTTCCAGTGTTTTCTGAGTATTCTCGTAAAAAAAAAGCTCATGGATGAGCAGCCCATCCATGCAGAAAGTTCCTCCCTATGTGAAGGGAAAACCTGTGGTTCTAAGGCATCTTCAACCAAGTGGTCCTAAACTTATCTGCCCAAACTATAAAGAACAAAGCCAAACTCTCTGTCAATCACTACATTCAAATATATGAAATACACTTTCAATTCCATTATAAAATGTTCTCAAGATGAAATATCTACATTCTCTTCAATAACATGACTTAAATTTCCTTAGTTTTTGGCTGATTCTCTTCCAAACTCATTCCAATTCATCTAATATTCCTCATAAACTGACTCGATATGAAAAAAAATTACTTCACGTTTAAAGCTAACCTTAGAAAAAGATTTTTCTGAAAAAAAATGTTATATATTTTTCAAGAAGTGATAATGAGGCCCATTATGAAATATCAGAGAGAGAGCATCTCTTTCAATTTCTTCCTTGATACAGACTCAGACGCATGCATTATCTAGGGATAAATGAGGCAGCATAGATTGATTAAGAGGAAGACTCTGGGGCAGGACTGCAAGGGGGCCAATCATTTAACCTCTCCATACCTCAGAATTTTCACTGTGCTACCTCATGCTGATGTGTTAAGGAATAAATTAGTTAATACATGTAAAATGCTTGAAACAGCCACACAGGGAGGCCTTTTGCTTTTTTTCCATATAAATAATAAGAAAGCCTTGGGCTATGTATGAAAATATGTAAGACCATGAGACCAAAATTAAATCTATATTCATAGACCAAATTTTCATTTTCCCACCTAAACTGAGACCTGTAGTCTGAGTTAAATTTAAGTGAATACATATAGATTTTCTGAACAGAGAAATGTTGGGCTTTGATTTTAAAGTTCAAATCAGTTCAATACTAACTGATCACCTAAAGGTCTGTCACCTGTTAGAGCACAAAACTGTGTAAGACAGCCCTTCTTTCAAACAGTCTGTGGTGAGACTGGGAATAGGCATGGAAACAAATTACCATAATGTGGGTAATTCATTCATTGTATGGATAAAGTGCTCTGGGAACAGAGCAACACCACACTAAAGATACAAGGCAATAACTCACAGCCTACTGTTTTATTAAAAAACAACGGAACATCTAAATAGCTAGAGAACAAATGTTTTGAATAATATTTTGAATAACCCAGTCTTAAAAAATCCCTCCAAACTTGAAGGGCTACAAAACCAGCCCTTTCCCATACAGCTCAGCTTAACTGCCAGGCTGAACAGCACAGCTTCATCTTACTAGCAACTGGCCACTGATACCAAGGTTCCACAGCTAAACAGAGCCATTTCCATCTGCGTGGTGTGAACGACTGACTGACCAGTGCCACAGAAGCATATATTCGCAATGATTTCAGACTATTATCTTGTTGTCACCTTATGCTGTAAAAAAACTCAAAGATGACACAGTGAAACTGTCCAACAAGCAAGATGTAACTCTAAGTTACCCTATCCACTCCTCCACCAGCCACTGCAAAGAGAACTGGTAGGACCTAATTTTATTCCACATAATTCTTTCCATAGAGCCCACCAACTGTGGGATGCCTGGGTGGCTCATTCGTTTAAGCATCTGCCTTCACCTCAGGTCATGATCCCAGAATCCTGGGATCAAGTCCCATATTGGGCTCCTTGCTCAGTGGGTGCCTGCTTCTCCCTCTGCCTGCTGCTCCCCCTACTTGTGTGTTTTCTCTCTCTAACAATTAAGTAAAACAACAACAACAACAACTACTACCAAATGCCATTGGCCTTTGAACAGAATTAACGTAGCAATCAAATGAAAAGAAATATACCTTAAAAAATCAAGAACATAGGTTTTGGTATCAGATTATCCAAGGTTTAAATCCCAGCTCAGATGCTAATTCAAAAATAATCCCTTCTGGGGCTCCTGGGTGGCTCAGTGGGTTAAGCCTCTGCCTTCGGTTGAGGTCATGATCCCAGGGTCCTGGGATCGAGCCCCACATCGGGCTCTCTGCTCATCGGGGAGCCTGCTTCTCCCTCTCTCTCTGCCTGCCTCTCTGCCTACTTGTGATCTCTCTGTCAAATAAATAAATAAAATCTTAAAAATAATAATAATAATAATAATAATCCCTTCTACTTTATAGAATAAATATTCCAGGAATTGGCTTTTTATTTTCAGTGATTAACCACAGGTTACACAACTTGTCCAAGTATCTGTTTCCTCAAAAGTAAAATGGAAATAGTAACAGTAACTAACCCTTAAGGTTGTAAGTATTAAAAAGGAACAAATGTAGTATGCTTAGCCGATGTCTGATACCAGAAGTATGAACTATTGCTAATATATATATATGTACATATATATATAAATTTAAGATATTATTTACTATCAAGTTACCAACCTACTCAAAACCTTTATTCTAGATCTGAATTTGCACACAGACATAAACTCCTACCCTCCCAGATGAGGCACAGGATTCTAGCTCTGATCACAGCCAACAAAAAGTTTAGTTCCCAACTACCACTACCCACCTAAACAGCCACAACATATTTGTAAAACTATTTTCTTGCTTTCTTCATGGAATAATAAAAAGACACAAGATTACTATGACTAGACAGTCTGTCTTCTATACAACTGTTGTTATTTCTGCTCTGTTTGACTTTCTAAAGTTTGGAATTTCAGGAAATGAAAGCTGTAAGTCCTTTAGAGACCCCTGAAGACAACCTGATGTACATTTAGGGTATCATAAAAGAGGAGGTGGTCTGACAAAATGAAATCCAGCAGTAGCCCTCTATTCCATTGGACATCTGACAAGCACAGTAGATAAAATGAAGAAATTAAGAACTACAGATAGATATGACATTTACCTAAAGAAATTCTAAATTATCCCTCCAAACTAAGAAAGCCTAATTAAGATAAATAGGGTTCACAGTAATAAGCACTTTGTTCCAAAAATAACTGGCAACTACCAATCCAGAGAGAAATAATCCAGAGTCAGGTGAGAATAATGGTCTCCTCCAAGGCACAAAAGAATGTAAATGTCTAGATAAAGGTCACTAATTTTGATTCCCAGTTGGGAATGACACCAAGTAGGTTTAACTGTATAAATACAAAATCCCATTTTGCAGAAGTCACACTAAGGTGATTTGAGAAAAGCCACTACCCTGGATACAGCTAAGCTGAGGACATTATGAACCATCTTATGAAACAGATTAAAGTAGTAATCAGAACTTCTGAAAGTAAAATGGAATCAAATTTTGATTTGTTACTGGAATTAAAACATCTTAAGCCTGCTATGCTGATGAGGTAACAGCAAAGGTTATGCCAAAATGGAAACAAGGATTAAATCCAAGAAAGTACTTGGTACTTCATATAATACACAGTAAGCTTTTATCATCAGATATATTAGGTGGGAGATGGGTGATGAGGCTACGGGAAGAATTTGAAAAGGACAGTAGCAAAGAATTAAAATATTAAATTCTATTTATGATATTATTATATATTACCATGCAAAATACATATTCACAGGATGATATGAACAACTGATATGATGTGATTAAGAAATGGACTTCTGGCAATTTTTGTCTTGACTTTGTGTTATGTTTTTTATTGTGCTTTCCATAAAGCAAGAGAGAAAATACTTTATATATAAATATTTATGCATATCACAGAAAAAAAGGATTCTATTGTTTATAGGAGCCCCACAGTAAGCTCTCTGATGAAAGACCAGTTTGGGAAAATCCTGATAAATAAACATCTAGATCGATAAAACAGATCTACCGAGAATCACAATTAGTTTATTTGTTGTAAGGAATGCCTACTTTTCTGTTGACAGAGCAATAAAACTAGTTAGTTACCATTATGGTGTAAAATCTCTGGGGCTGATGTAAGGGTATAAATCACCTTTGTGCATTCGATAGTGTTAACTGCATGGTAACTATCAAAAGAAACAGATACTTTTGAAATGCAGTAATAGTTATAATTCTAGTTATATTTATTTATAGTTAACAGTCCTGATAACTCTGGTACATATTATGGGTAAGCACTGTGCTGGATAAAAGAAAATATTTTATTTTATTTTTCTGAGATAGGATTCCATAAAAAAGTGCCACTGATTTGCATACATGTCAAAATTTTAGTGGAACTAAATTAATGTTTACTTCGTATTACTCTGAAAGTTTTAAGATTCCTTTAAGTGACCTTGAAAATAGCTCTACAGTTTTTTTCCCATAACAAATTTACATTTCCATGATATTTCACTTGTTCTGAATAATGACTCTTTCTCCCATTAATTAGTCTGTGATCTCTGTGAAGGCAGGAACCATATTTATTCTGTTTACCGCTTTTAGCCACGACAGGTGCCTAGAATGCAGTAGATCCACAATATTTATTTGTTGAGCAGACAAATGAGTGAATTCACTGTATATTCAAACTGTAATACCTCAGAAGATTACAAAGTCAATAAAGAGCGAGGGATGTTCACATATAGTATCTTCTCCTACTTTTCCAGAATTCTGTTATAGAGAATACAATTCTAGAAAGAAAAAAAAAAAAAAAAGCCTATTTCCTTGCAAAAGATATTTTAATATGTTCATATCTAAAACTCACTAACATGGTTCTTACAAGTGTTCTCTCCTTTCAGGCCTATGGAATCTCAATTTGTACACAATAACAACTCCAGCTCTTTCTTTCCTACTTAGAAGAAGAATTAAAAGGGCGGGAAGAAAAATATAGTAAGACACAACTGACAGCAGAGGGAAGTGACGGGTGACAGCCTGACAGCAAAGAAGAAGGAACAGACCAGTGTAAAATGCGCTTTACCCACATTTCATTGAATTTTGTGCTTTGGCATTTAGAGCCCTGGGCAGAAATCACATGGTGCTAATACTCCCTGCAGACATTCAGGATGCTTTGTTTTAATTAAACTGTGGAATTCCCCCGGTCTGCACCAGGAGACTGGCTACTAGGCACCTTGAGGTTGGGGCGGGTGGGGGACATTGGTGGCATTTTTGATACAACACCAAAGATACTATCCATCTATCCAAGATTCATTAGTTAATAAGCTGGACTTCATTAAAATTAAAAACTTCTGCTCTGCAAAAGGCAGCATATCAAGAGAATGAGAAAACAAGCCACAGACTTGGAGAAAGTAACTGCAAAAGAGCTGTCTGATAAAACACTGTTTTAACCCTAACCCTAACTCTTAATTCATTCCACTCTGGAAGACAGTTGGGCAGTTTCTTCTAAAACTAAACCCATTCTTAGCATACAATCCAGCATTTATGTTCATTAGAATGTACTGGGAGCACTTGAGTGGGGTAGTCGATTAAGAGTCCAACTCTTGGCTTAGGCTCCAATCCTGGTCTCAGGGTTGTGAAATCAAGCCATCAGCTGGGCTCCGTGCTCAGTGTGGAGTCTGCTTGGGATTCTCTCTCCCCTTCCCCCACCCCATTCGTGGGCTCTCTCTCACTCTCCCCCAAATAAATAAATAAATCTTTAAAAAATAAAAAAATAATTTACTACAGGACCTGAAAACTTACGTCTGCACAAAAACCTCTGCACACAAATGTTTAAAACAACCTTACTCCTAATTGCCAAAACCTGGAAGCAACCAATGTCCTTGAGTACATTAATGGATAAATAAACTGTGGTACATCCAGACAATGGAATATTACTTGACACTAAAAAGAAATGAGCTATCAAGCCATGAAAAGTCATATAAGAACTGTAAATGCACATTACTAAGTGAAAGAAGCCAATCTGAAAAGGCTACATATGATTTCAACTACAGGACATTCTGGGAAAAGAAAAATCATGGCGACAATAAAATGTTCAGTGGTTGCCAGTAATTGTGGAAGTGCAAAGGAGGGATGAATAAACTGAGCAGAGGATTTTTAGGGCAGTGAAACTATGCTACACTTCAATAATGGATACTCGAAACTTCAATAATGGATATATGTTATCATATATCTTTCCAAACCTATAGAATGTACAACACCAAGAATGAATCCAAAGATAAACTATGAACTTTGGATGACTGTGATATGCCAAAGTAGGTTCACCCTGGATTTAAAAAACAATAAGAGGTACAAACTTCCAAAATAACCAAAAAAAAAAAAAAAAAAGGAACCATTCTAATGAGGGATGTTGACAATAGAAGCTGTACATGAGTGTAGGCAGGAAAATCCACAGTAATGATAATTTACTCCATTATTTCCTTATCAACGGACTATTTCAATTGTTTGCAGTTATTCCCAACTAAAAACTGAAATAAATAGCCTCCTCACAGCAATCTTTGCCTACTCATGCTTTTATTTCTACAGAGCAAAGTAACTACCATTTGTTGAGCACATGCTATGTGCTGAGCATTTTAATGTCTTATTTGTATTATCTGATTTAATCTCTCCATATATTATGAGGTTGGTATTAACTATGAGGTAGGTACAATACTATGAAATGGGTACTATAAGTATCCTGTTTTACAGAAGAATACAGCCTCTAGTGATACTGGCCATCTCTTCCTATAGCCACTGGACATTTGCTTTCTCTTCACAAGAACAGACCTCTTTGTCCTCTTTTTTAACTGGGTCAGTTGAAGAGGCACTTTGGACGATATGGATATTAGCCCTTTTTCTTCACATATATTACAAATATTTTTTTACAGATTGTCATTTTCATTTGATTATAGATTATATCAAATTTTGTAACTTTGCCACAAATGAAATTTTACTCATATATGCAATCAAACATCTTTCTCCTTTTCCTTAGTTTCTGTACTTTCTGTCCCCTGCTGTCAAATTTAAAAATACATCCTCTAGGGGCGCCTGGGTGGCTCAGTGGGTTAAAGCCTCTGCTTTCAGCTCAGGTCATGATCCCAGGGTCCTGGGATCGAGCCCCGCATCGGGCTCTTTGCTCTGCATGGGGCCTGCTTCCTCCTTTCTCTCTGTCTGCCTCTCTGACTACTTGTGATCTCTGTCTGTCAAATAAATAAATAAAATCTTTAAAAAAAAAAAATACATCCTCTAATCCTAGATTACACAATATTTTTTAAATTTTCTATTATTATTTTCTTTAGTTGCCATATTTAAATATGCACCAAGAGTTTAATTTTATGTGTTAAGTACGAACTTGATATTATTTTTATAGATTAATATAAATGTTGTCAGCACTATTTATTAAATAAACCCTCTTCTGCAAGAGACTTAAAATATCACTTTTGTTGCATATCATGCTATTAGTTTCTGAGCACTATTTTGTTGTAAGATAAATATCACAAATTAGCAAACTGCAGTTCAAAAAATAAATCAAATCACATCCATAGAGCTGCTTTTACTCTAAAAGACACAGTTGAGTAGCCAAGGGAGAGGCAATTTGGCCCACAAAGTTGAAAATATTTACTATCTGGCCTTTTACAGAAGAAGTTTGCTAATCCCTACCCTGTATGTTATCTGCTAGCCATCAATTGTTAGCATGGCGTTACAGTTAGTTTTAATTTCAGCTAATAAAAAATCCCGTTCACTGTTCTTTTTTGGCTATTCTGGGGCATTTATTCTTCTATGTAAAGTTGCAAATATTTTTAGATAGTTTAAAAAAAGACTAAAAAACTCCTTAAGGACTGAAATTGGGATTATATTAGATGGTTTATGTTATGTTGCTGTGCCATCCAAGAACAGTCTCTTTGAGTCTGGTTTCAAGGTCTTCCATAAGATTTTACTATTTTCTGTATAAATCTACTATCTTTCTTATACAATGTATTCTTAGGTATTTTATTTTTTTTAATTTTTATTTTTTAAATTTCTTTTCAGTGTTCCAGAATTCATTGTTTATTCACCACACCTAGTGCTCTATGCAATACGTGCCCTCCATAATACCCACCACCAGGCTCACCCAACCTCCCACCCCCAGCCCCTCCAACACCCTCAGATTGTTTTTCAGAGTCCACAGTCTCTCATGGTTCTTTATTTTTATTTAAATAGGATCTTTTGGCCATTTTCAATTTCTGGCTATATGTCAACAGAATAGGGGAAAACTATTGCATTTTAAATATTTATTGTATATCAAGCTTCCTTTCTCAATTCTTGTATTGTCAATTGTGTACAGTCTCCCAGACTTCACAAGTGTATGAACACATCCTGTAAAAGTTCAAATAGTTTTATTCTCTTTTGTCTATAATAATTTAATGTTCTAGTCTTGTATCATTACTTAGATCCTCCGGAGTTGCACTGATTAATAATGGAGAGAGTAGGCATCCCTATTTTGTTTCTGATCCGGCTACCAGTTACTTCTATAACCTTTTCTCCTACAACCACACCAGCCTCATTGCTGTTACTCCAGTAGTCAAAGCATCTTCCTACCTTAGACTCTTCACACATGCTATTAATGATGCCTACTTTTCCTCCCCAAATATTTATATAGTTTCCTTCTCTTTTTTTAAAATTTTCATTAAAATTCTAGCTAGTTCGAGTAAAATTGGTTTCAGGTGTAGAATTCAGTGATTCATCACCTACATATAACACCCAGTGCCTATCATAATAAGTGCCCTCCTATTATGCTTAGCGAAATAAGTCAACTGGAGAAAGAGAACTATCACATGATCTCCCTGATATGAGGAAGTGGAGATGCAACGGGGGTGGGGGTTAAGGTGGTAGGAAAAGAAAAAATGAAACAAGATGGGATCGAGAGGGAGACAAACCAAAAGAGACTCTTAATGTCATAAAACAAACTGAGGGGGGTGGAGGGGGAGAGGGGTTGGGAGAGGGTGGTGGGGTTACATTATATGTTTAAATAAAAAAGCTTAAAGAAAAAAAAAATAAGTGCCCTCCTGAAGACCCATCACCCATTTTGCCCATTCCCCACCCACCTCCCTCCAGCAACCCTGTTTGGTCTCTATACTTAACAGTCTCTTATGGTTTGTTTCCCTCTTTTTTTTCTTCCCATATGTTGATGTTGTTTCCTAAATTCCACCTATGAGTGAAATCATATAGTATTTCTGACTTATTTTGTTTAGCATTATACTCCCTAGCTCCATGTTGTTGCAAATGGCAAGAGTTCATCTGTTTGATGACTGAGTAATATTCCATTATACATATAACATATACACATATTATATATATGTAATAATATTCATACATATCTATGTATTATATATGTATACAAATATATATAATATATACATACCACACACACACACACACACACACACACACATCACATCTTTATCCATTCATTACTTGATGAACTCTTTCCACAGTTTGGCTACTATTGATAATGCTGCTACAAACATCAGGGAGCATGTAACCCTTCAAATCTGTATTTTTGTGTACTTTGGGTAAATATCTAGTAGGGCAATTGCTGGGGCATAGGATAGTTCCATTTTTAACTTTTTGAGGAACTATCATACTGTTTATCAAGAGTGGCTGCACCAGTTTGCATTCCCACCAACATTGTAAGAGGGTTCCCCTTTCTTCACATCCCCACCAGCATCCATTGTTTCCTGTGTTGTTAATTTTAGCCGTTCTGACAGGCATGAGGTGGTTATCTCATCATGGTTTTGATTTGTATTTCCCTGATAATGAGTGATGTTGAGCATCTTTTGATGTGTCTGTTGGCCATGTGGATGTCTTCTGGACGAAAATGTCTGCTCGTGTCTTCTGCCTATTTCTTAACTGGAGTATTTGGTTTTGGGGTGTTGAGTTATGTAAGTTCCTTATACACTAACCCTTTATCAGATATGTCATTTGCAAATATCTTCTCCTATTCCATAGGCTGCCTTTTGGTTTGTTGTTTCCTTCACTGTGCAGAAGGTTTTAATCTAAACGAAGTCCCAATAGTTTATTTTTGCTTTTGTTTCCCTTGCCTCTGTAGATGTCTAGTAACAAGTTGCTACAGCTGAAGTCAAAAAGGTTGCTGCCTATGTTCTCCTCTATGAAACTGATAGTTTCCTATCTCACATTTAGGTCTTTCATTCATTTGAATTTCTTTTTGTGAATGGTATAATAAAGCCGTCCAGTTTTCCCAATACCATTTACCAAAGAGACTTTCTTTTCTCCATTAGATAGTCCTTCCTGCTTTGTCAAACATTAGTTGACTATATAGTTGTGGGTCCATTTTGGGGTTTTCTATCCTGTTCCATTATCTGTGTATCTTTGTACCAGTACCATACTGTTTTGATGACTATAGCTTTGTAACAGAGCTTGAAGTCCAAAATCGTCATGCCTCCACCTTTGCTTTTCTTTTTCGGGATTGCTTTGGCTATTTGGGGTCCTTAGTGGTTTCACACAAATTTTAGGATTATTTGTTCTACCTCTGCAAAAAATGCTCGTGGTATTTTGATAGAGATTGCATTAAATGTGTATTGCTTTGGATAGTATAGGCATTTTAATAATGTCTGCTCTTCCAATCCATGAGCAGCTAATATTTTTCCATTTCTTTACACATCTTCAATTTATTTCATAAGCATTCCATATTTCAGAGTACAGAACTTTTACCTCTTTGGTTAGGTTTATTCCTAGATATCTTAGGGCTTTTGGTGCAACTGGTGCAATTGTAAGTTGGATTAATCCTTGACTTCTTTTTCTGCTGCTTCATTATTGGTGTATAGAAATTCAACAGATTTCTGTAGGTTGATTTTATATCCTGTAACTCTACTGAATTCCTGTAATACTTCTAGCAACTTTTTGGTGGCATCTTTTGGATATTCAACATAGAGTATCATGTCATCTGCAAATAGTGAAAAAGTTTGATTTCTTCCTTGCCAATTTGGATGCCTTTTATTCCTTTTTGTTGTCTGATTGATTAGGCTAGGACTTCCAGTACTATATTTAACAACAGTGGTAAGAGGGGCCATCCCTGTCTTGTTCTTGACCAGAGAGGAAAATCTCTCAGTTTTTCCCCACTGATGATGATATTAGCTGTGGGTCTTTTAATGTGGCCTTTGTGATTTTGAGCTATGTTCCACCTATCCCTACTTTGCTGAAGGTTTTTTCCAAGAATGCTATAGTTTGTCAAATGCTTTTCTCTGCATCTACTGAGAGGATCATATGGTTCTAATCCTTTCCTTTATTAATGTGGTATATCAGGTTGCTTGCTTTGCAAATACTAAACTACTCCTGAAGCCTAGGAATAAATCCCACTTCACTGTGGTGGTGAATAATTCTTTTAATGTACATTGGATTCAATTTGCTAGCATTTTGTTGAGGATTTCAGCATCCATATTCATTGGGGATACTGATCAGTAATTCTCCTTTTTAGTAGGGTCTTTTTCTGGTTTTGGAATCAAGGTAATGCTCGCCTTGTAGAAGGAGTTTGGAAGTTTTCCTTCCATTTCTATTTCTTAGAACAGTTTGAGATAGATTTTAGGCCTTCTTTAAATGTCTGGTAGAATTCCCCTAGGAAGCCATCTGGGCCTGGACTTTGGTTTGTTGAGAGATCTTTGATTACTGATTCAATTTCTTTGCTGGTTATGGGTCTGTTCAAATTTTCTATTTCTTCCTGTTTTGCTTTTGGTATTTTGTATATTTCTAGGAATTTATCCATTTCTTTCAGATTGCCCAGTTTGTTGGCATATAATTTTTCTTAATATTCTCTTATGATTGTTTGTATTTCTGTGGTGTTGGTTGTGATCTCTCCTCTTTCATTCATGATTTTATCTATTAGAGGGTCCTCTCTCTTAAGTCTGGCAAGGGGTTTACCAATTTTATTAATTCTTTCAAAGAACTAGCTCTTAGTTTTGTTGATATGTTCTACTGGTTTTGCTTCTATATCATTTATTTCTGCTCTAATCTTTATTATTTCCCTTCTTCTGTTGGCTTTACACTTTATTTGGTGTTCCTTTTCTAGCTCCTGTAGATGTAAGGTTAGGTCGTGTAGCTGAGACTTTTCTTGCTTTTTGAAGTAAGGTTGTATTGCTATATATTTCCCTCTTAAGACTGCCTTTGCTGCATCCCAAAGATTTTGGATTGTCGTGTTTTCATTTCATCTGCTTCCATTTCCATTTTTTAATTTTGTCTTAAATTTCCTGGTTAACCCATTCATTCTTTAGTAAGAAGTTCTTTAACTTCCATATATTTGTGGTCTTTCAAATTTTTTCTTGTGGTTGACTTCATTCCACAGTGTTGTGGTCTAAAAATATGCATGGTATGAGCTTGATCTTTTTGTACTTGTTGAGACCTGATTTGTGGTCCAGTATGTGATCTATTCTGGAGAATGTTTCACATGTACTCACAGAGATTGTGTATTCTGCTGCTTCAGGATGAAATGTTCTGAATGTATCTGTTAAGTCTACCTGGTCCAATGTATCATTCAAAGCCATTCTTTTCTTCTTAATTTTTCTGCTTAGATGATCTCGTTCATTGCTGTTAATTGGGGGGGTGTTAAAGTTCCCTAGTATTATTGTATTATTACCAATGAGTGTCTTTGTTTGTTATTGATTCATATATTTGGGTGCTCCCAAGTTGGAGGCATATTTACAACTGTTAGATCTTCTTGTTGGATGGACGCCTTAATTATGATATAGTGCCCTTCTTCTTCATCTCTTATTACAGTCTTTGATTTAAAATCTAGTTTGTCTGATATAAGTGTGGCTACTATGGCTTCCTTTTGATGTCCATTAGCATGATAGATGGTTCTCCATCCCCTCACTTCCAATCTGGAGAGGTCTTTAAAGTCTAAAATTAGTCTCTTGCAAGCAGCATATAGATGGGTCTTATTCAGGTTTTTTTTAATGCATTCTAATACCCAATATCTTTTGATTGGAGGATTTAGTTCATTTACATTTAGTTCATTACATTCAAGTAATTATTGATAGGCATAAATTTAGTGCCATTGTATTACCTGTAAATTTGCTGTTTCTGGAGACTTTCTCTGTTCCTTTCTGGTCTTTGTTGCTGTTGGCTTTTCATTCCCATTCAAAGAGTCCCCTTTAATATTCCTTACAGGACTGGTTTAGTGGTCATGAACTCCTTCAGTTTTCGTCAGGGAAACTCTTGCTCTCCTATTCAGAATTACAGCCTTGCCACATAAAGCAATCTTGGCTGCATATTTTTCCCCTTCAGCAAGTTGAATATATCACGCCACTTTCTTCTGGCCTGCCAGGTTTCTGAGGTTTCTGATATGTCTTCCCTTGTAGGTTAGGGATTTCTTTTCCCTTGCTGCTTTCAGGGTTCTTTCCTTATCTCTATATTTTGCAAATTTTACTACAATATGTCTTCATGTTGGCTGGCTTTCGTTTAATTCAATGCGAGTTCTCTGTGCTTCCTGGATTTGAATGACTGTTTCCTTCCACAGATTGGGGAAGTTTTCAACTATAATTTGCTCAAATCAACCTTCTGCTCCTTTTTCCATCTCTTCTTCTGGGATTCCTATTATATGGATGTCATTATGCTTTAAGTAGTCACTGAGTTCCCTATGTCTACATTTGTGATCCATTACTTTTTTCTCCCTCATCTTTTGTTTCATTATTTTCCATAATTTTATCTTCTATATCACTGATTTGTTCCTCTGCTTTGTCCATCCTCATTGTCATTGCATCTGATCAGTTTTGCCTATCAGTTACAGTATTTTTTATTTCAACCTGGTTAGTTTTTAGTTCTTTTATCACTGCAGTAAGGGATTCTCTAGTGTCCTCTATACTTTTCTCAAGCCCAGTTTGCATCCTTATGATTGTTGTTCTAAATTCAGGTTCAGGTACCTTACTTATATCTGTTTTGATTAACTCCCTGACCATGACCTCTTCCTGTTCTTTCTTTTGTGATGAATTCCTCTGTCTTGTCATTTTGTCTAGGTCTTTGTTTTTGTATTAGGAAAGCCTGTTATATTCCTGCTTCTGATTAATGGCTCTATTAAAAAGAGATCCTATACTGTCCTGTGTCTGGTGCTTCAGGAGGTGTTTCAGAGTGTGCACTCTGCTGCTGTGGGGTGTTTTGTTTTGTTTTGTTTTGAGTATGCTCCATGCTGGGCATGGAGCCCAACATGGGGCTTGAACTCACAACCCTGAGATTGAGACCTAAGCTGAAACCAAGAATTTGACAATTAATCCACTGAGCCACCCAGGTACCCCTCTGCTATTGTGTTTTGGCTGTTCTTTCCCTCAGGTCAGTCCTCTGCAGAGTTTCTCCTTACCTACAGTGTAGAGTATTTGGATCTTACCCACTGTGTGGCAAGTTTTAACTATGTGTGTTTTGGTCTGCTTGTTAAAAGAGGCTAGAATAGAAAAATAGAAATAGATTTCCCCTAGAGATGAAGTTTTGCAGCGCTCTTTGATCAGTAGACTTGGTGTATGTGAGGGGTTCGTGCTGGATTTCTAGGAGAAGAGCACTGGTGCTCGGTTGGACCTGCCTAAGAAAGATGCACCTGCAGGGTGCAGGGTGCAGGGCTTGGTGTAAATGGCTCCAGCCTCCACTGGGGGTGCTGTGTTGCTCACTGGATTAGTTGAGTGCTGATGGGCAGGGGGGAAATGGTGTTGTCCTGCTCTCTCATCCCTGTAGTGGGAAGTTCATACCTGCTACTCTTCAGGAAGCCCTCACAGAAGAGTGAACAATCTCCCTTCTTGTGTCCCCAGCTTCCATCAGATCCCTGCCCTCACCCTCCCTCTGTCTGAGCTGTCTGCCTGCGAGGCAGCACAGAACTACTGTGTTTTGTCTCAGGTGTGCAGCTGAGTTTCAAAACTCCAGATTACAGGGACAGGCACAGTATAGGCTGCACTGATCCTCTGTTACAGGGTCTTACTATGCTGTGGCTGATGCTGGTCTGTCCCAGTAAAGCAATTGCAGAATCATGCAGGGACCTGTGCAGGGGCTCAGAGTTTATGGTAAAGTGCAACAAAAAGCTGGCACCGAGGTTTGCTGCCCTCAGGTGTCTCTGTTTCTATACTAACAAACAGGGCAGCATGTTGGTACCCACCAGCTCTTTTGTCCCTGGAGAGACCAAGCCACCTCTCCCAAATGCACTCCAAGAAGGGGAACTTTCTCTCCCAGTGCAACTCAAGGGATCTTCAGAGTACCTGATCCACTATTGGCCCTCTGTCCTCCTTAACTACAGGGGCACTGCTATACCTGCTAGGTTCCAGCCAGTAGTGGCACAGTCTTATAAAACTTGAGACTTTCAGCTCCCCTACTTGTAAAAACTCGTGATAATCAGCCACTCTAGTTTTCCCAGTCCCTGGTTTTGGGAAAGTGTTTCTCTTGTCCAATCCCCAGCTTACCACTCTCTGTTTCTCTCTCTCCTCTGAGATCAAGGTTCCCTCCCCTCTGCAGCACCCACGATTCTTTTCTTTACAGAATCATGCTTCTATACCTCCTACCTTCCACAGTGTGGCTTATTTTCTCCCTCTAGTTCTACAATTTGCTCTCTCAGCATTCAGAATGATTTCTTCAGTGTTTGGAATGATTTGATAATTACCTAGCTGTGTTCGAGGGGTGAGGCAAACCTAGGGTCCCCTTACTGCTCTGCCATCTTAACACCTAAAATCTCTATGAAGCTTCTTGCTTAAATCATGTATCTGCTCAAAAGACCCCATCTGAGTGGTCATCCCTGACCAACTGTGTAGCATAGCACCTCTTTTCGCCTCACTATTCCTTTAAATTTTATCATTATTCACAAAACTTACCATGATTTGACCTAAACATATATTTATTTACTGACTGTCTCCCAGTAGAATCTAAGCTCCAACTGGGGGGGATCATCTGTTCTGTTCACTATGTCCTCCATTTCCAAAACACCTAGAAAATGCTAGCAGTTGCTCAATGACTATTTACCCAAGGAATAAATTGAAAGAATAATTTAATGAGAATGCCTTTAGCATATCCTAGTTTGAAAGGATGTCTTCTATAGTATTCTAGTGTACAGTCCTTGCCATAGGACTACTGGGCAGGTACTAGGCTTCCCTGAGGAGTTCCCAGGCAGCTTCAAAGTCTAGGTCCTCACATAAATCTCTCCACTACTACATTTTCCCCTCCCATCCTGCAGAGTAAACAATGTTCTGAAGCCTTCTGAGAGCCAAGGCTGGTCACAAGTCACAAGTCACAAGTACACTTTGAATCTCTGCACACATGCTTGCTCTGGCTTGGGTCTGATCTGAACAGCATTGGAGACACCAAAGCTTGATTATGACAGATAAAGCTCTCTAGCCTAATTCCATTAAAATTAAAAAAAAAAAAAAAAACAGGTAATTGTGTGCAAAGAAAACACCATTTCAAGACAAGTTCTCTAGCTTATCTCCACTCAAGCTCCTAACTTCCTTCTCCTAGAAATTCTGAAACTGCTGTTTTAGGTGGTTGAACAGGAGCTCAGAGAACAGGTTTAGATGCCACTTTATCCAGAGTCCCCCCCGGAACTGGGTTTCCCTCTACTGTACATACAACATAATTTAATTTACAAAATCAGATCAGTTATTAAACATTCAGGAAAATGAACCACACAGAAGTATGCTATCTGCTTAAATGTTTTTGATTACTAAAAACAATGATTCTAAAAGCTCAAATAGAGTATCGGGCATTTTTAGGTCCTACCCATCAATGCATTTTCCAAGAAATTATGAAAATGAAATTCAAGTAAACCATTGTATATTCTCACCTAAGAACCAGAAAGGAGTTTCTTTCTAACAGCATGACTACTTTCTTAATCCACCCAGGCATTTCCCAAATTTTCCTGTAAGGGGTCACTTTAAATTTACTCCTCTACTATTGAACGTTACATCTGGCTGAAGAAAATGGTTTACATACTTTATTTATTATAAGTTATTTGGAAGGCTGTTGCTGTTTGTTCCAAAAGTACCCCAATGTCATTCCTAAGAATCTAATCACCACATATGGTGGTTGGAAAAAGCAACCACTCTGTCATCCCACAATCCTAAGAAAGAATATTTCCAACCCCCTACAGTGGGTTCTTTCTACAGCTCATAGGAATAAAAAGGGAACTACAATGAGTCATAGACGTACTCCTATTAGATAAGAGTTCCACCATTTAGCAGTGGGCTTTATACTTTTCAAAAGCTCCCATCAGCCCTTAGCCTCACTGTTAGCTCAAGTACAACACTTTTAGATCCATAAACAGAGGACTTCCTTTAAGTTGTTTTATGGTTATACAGCTAAAAGCAGATTGTACTATTAGGTTAGGACCACAGCTCAGGTCTTTAAAGTCTACAGGTTTATAGGGCATTCAAATATGAGAAGTGGAGTATAAATGAGCTAATAAGGTTTCAAACACATATTAGACTTCTGGGATACAAAGACTGGCCTCAAATTAATGTCAGCTGGAGCCCAAATACTTTCCCAGAATGAGCATAATTCATCTACTTTTTTTAAATAAAAAAATAGAGCAAAATTTAAAAGTGAGAGCCCTGAAGAGATGAAACAATCCCGATGCAATTTAAATTTTGATTAACGAGGTGATTTTAAAGGGTTCACAAGAATCAACTAACTAACTGAAGGGACTTTAAAGGTTTCAGTGACTAAGCAACTCTTCAATGTCCCCTGAACTCCTTTAGTGCTGTAATACATTTACTTGAAAAACATAAACTACATTGCTTTTCCTCAAAAGAGACTGATATGATTTATACAAATCAGATGAGATTTACATCTTCTATGTAACATAGACAATCTGGAATACATATTGAACCCATTTGGGGCATTTTGTTTAATTTATTCTAGTAATGTGAGAAGTCAACCTATCTATATAAACTGAAGTATCCAGATTGGTATTAAGTCCTTCAACAAAGCCTTATATACCTTTTATTTAATTGTTGAAAAAATTTTTAAGACTAAGAAGAAAAAGAAAGTCTCAATTTCATAAAGTAGAAAGGAAAGTAGAGAAGAGGTTGACTCACTTGCCCAAGGTCATCCAGCAACCAGCAGAAAACTGGGGCCTTGAGATCCCTCTCCATGCCCCAGAACTCTGTGTACTGACCAGGCTATGCAATCACTTTTACAGTCTGAAAGCCTGCAAAAGCCGGGATAGTATGCTTCATGGTAGCAAAAGAAGGAAGAAGCCTATCAGACTATTCTCACAAAAGGCTAAAAGCAGGCGCATACTGCACAAAAGAACTGACAGCTCCAGTTGGAAACCCTTCTCACCCATTCTCCAAAACAAGTTAAGTGAGCCAAAGGAATTCAACTTTTTACTTCTGGTATACTTCTGGTGAGTGACTTTGGGGAGACAATTGATAAAATCAAGAAATGGGAAATATTGATGACTCATACCCTATGCTAACTTGACAAACATACCATCCATATACTCTTACCATCTTCATTTTGATTCATGGGCCAAAAAGGGATACAAATTGAGCCTACTTTTGTATCCTTGGCTTTATAAGATGGTTGGAGGCTTCAGTCCAACAAGACCATGCATGCTTTTTCTCAAAATTAATAGTCATGGAAGTTTCAATGAGCCTCCCTTCCCTTAGGGTAAAACTGTTACAAACCACAATTTACTTGAGAGATTTTGGTTTTTTAACATCCTTTCCTTATAACACCAGAACCCTTTCATTGAATGTCCTTACATGCAACATATTACTGAACTAATATCTCACAACAGCCACACATTTTTAGAAATCACCCCAGGAGGGGCGCCTGGGTGGTTCAGTGGGTTAAGGCCTCTGCTTTTGGTGCAGGTCATGATCCCAGGGTCCTGGGATCGAGTCCCACATATCAGCGGGGAGCCTGCTTCCCCCTCTCCCTGCCTCTCTGCCTACTTGTGATCTCTGTCAGATAAATAAATAAATAAAATCTTTAAAAAAAAGATAAATAAAATCTTTAAAAAAAAGAAAAAAATCACCCCAGGGGAAAAAAAATAAAGACTCTCTATAGTAGAATGATGTTAACATTGTCACTAAAGAATCACTGTCCTAAAATAGGCACTATTAAACCTCTCATTGCCATAATTTGGCAAAATCTATCAGCTACAGTGCCAAATTTATAGTAAGGTCAATAAATTTTTCAATAACTTAATTTTAGGATTAAGAGTAAACAATATACCATTTATTAAAATGTCACTGATAAATGGCTAAGATTATCTAAGAAAGCATAGCTAACATTATCCTCAAGGAAATGGGAGAGTAGTTGGTACTGGATGAAACAATGTTAACAACACCGATTAAGGGTTTTCTGAAAGTTTGTAACAACCTAGCTGTATTGCCCAAATGTTGACTCTTAAACAATGTGGGCAAATGCGGAAAAATTAAAGCACTCTTTGTTGACATGAAGGGAAAATGTTAACGAAGCTTTTGTGAACTAAAAGTTTTTGACAAAAGACAGTGTTTCACAGATGCAAAATAATCTTGCAAGTTTACTGAGGTATTGGTCAAAGAACAAAAGCATGCAAGGGCCCTTCTGAGAGGAATATTCACTCAAGATTACTCCCAGTATTATACATCCTAATATGTCCTGTATTTTACAGCATTCCATGCAAGTAGTTTTTATTTGTTTTTTAAAATATTTATGTATTTATTTGAGGGCGAGAAAGATAGCGAGGGAGAGCACAAGGGGGGAGAAGCAGGGAGAAGTAGGCTCCCCGCTGAGCAGGGAGTCAGCTATAGGGGTTAGATCCCAGGGTCCTGGGATCATGACCTGAGCCCAAGGCAGACGCTTAACGGACTGAGCCACTCAGGTGCCCCCATACACAGGTACTTTCTAAGTAACCATTTTAATTTACTTTTGTAAGGACACCACACCCCCAATTTGCTATTTATCTATTAACATCCTTGACATTATGCGCATCTCCTTCACGTAACCAGTGACATGGAACACACCACCTTTTCAAGTATTTCAAAACAGAACATAAAAAAAGCATTGTTCTCCTGCTAGGTCATGATAGAGGTCAGACCCTAGGAAAAAACAAGTCCTAGGAAGCATCTCGCTGACAGACAATAACCTCAAGAGTCATTTTTAAGTCACCTCAAGTTAAAAGGGTCATTAGACATTGAGAATATGTCCAGAGAATAGCCACCAGTATACTAAGGAATCTGGAAACCAGAGGATTGAAGTGATAGCTGAAAGAGATGAATAGGATATTCAGACTGGAGATGGGAGGACTGCAAGGAGGCTTGGAAGGTGTCCAAAGATTTGAAGACAAGTCAAATAGAAGTAGGTATAGACAAGATCTTAACAAGAGAGACTGGGAATCAGTAGTTGGAAGTATTAGAAAAGCAAGTATCACCTGAAAACTTTCTAACAGCCAGAAGTGCACAAGAGAACTGGTTGCCTCATTTAACAGGAAGAGCTGAGCAGGAACTACTGACTGTCAGGTTGCTACAGTGCAGGGCAGGAGGGACGGGACTGGGTAGCTTCCCAAGTCTGCTTGCTTTTGCCTACTTGTGTCTTCCTACAGGATTTGGGGCAAAACAATCAATTTCTGCCTCTCAAGTTACAAAACTGGTAAATACAGTAGCATTATAATTTTGTGGTCGTATAAGAGAGGAGGCAAAGATCTTTCTTGCAGAGATAATGAGGCGTTATGCCGTCCTCTGCCTGTGGTAGGTACCAACTAACCTGATTAAAATGTATAAATATGGGATGGAAGAGGGAGGATCTTTATAAGATACACGATGGAAGGATAAACCCCGTGAGAGCCTTCGAAGCCATCAGGAAGCAAGATACATGAAAGTGCCACAAGCACCCTAAAGGCAACCACTGTGATGGGAGAGCTGGGGTACAGGCTACCCACGAGTCTAACTCCCAGTGAATGGCTTAGCCACTGGAACGTCTGGCTCGAACTCCTAGTTGTGAAAGCTTTTTCAGCTGCCAAAATCTTTCAGTCACATGAAAACTGAGATTGTCAGGCTTCCTTAAAATTCCATTCCTCAAAAATAAGTCTCTTGTCCCTAGAGAGACTAATTAAAAACAAAAATCCATATTTCCAACCATCTACACTTTTAGTTAAAACACTAATGAGAAACTAGACTCTTGGATAAAAGGCTACTTAACAGATTAGTCAACACACCCCCCACCCTCGGGTACCATAGCCCAACATCCCCTGGAGTTTAACCACACTGAGAGACGAAAGAAACGTGTCTTGAGTGATTCACACCAAGAAAATAAGTGGTTCCAAGCCATAGCACAGGGACTTAGAGTACTGAGACTACACATGGGATCTGCCACACCTCAGGTGTTGTCCTACACCTTGAGGTTATTGTCTGTCAGCCATCTTCAAAGATGGAGGTTTTATCCCCCCTCTTTTCTCCTTCCCACCAATTCAGTTAAAGTTTGGAAAATGTCAGAGGGATTTAATACAAAATAGTATCAGAATTAATGATACACTGAGGTTGCGACCACTGAAAATTCATAAGCAGCTCCATGATTAAAAGAACTGAAGAACAGTAAAAGCAAAGAGAAAGGGGTCATTTTACTAGTTTCCAAATGTGATAGGAGAAATCAGAAATTAATAGAAAAATGCCCTAACAGAAGATTGCTAAATAACATTGTTAGCAATATGAATATAACCAAAGGGAAATTAATGATCAGAAGCAGAGCACCATACCCTGCAGCTTTCAGAAAAAAACTCAGCAAGAACTCATTTATCTAGCACTATAGGAGGCTGGGTTATTCAACATATTTGAGAGTTCACCCTGCTCATATCTTTAAGCAATAATATTGCATTTTAAACAGTGCATAGAACAGAAATTAACCTCCTCATGATGATGGATAGAATTTGGAACATCAATTATAACACCATGTAACCAAGGCACAGGTCTATCTTGTTTCTATACTGACTACAAACTGCCGTGATTTTAAAATATTCTTACGTACTTTTTACTGTTTTTTCTTTTCCCACAGAGTGCCTCGTTCTCAGGCTATCACTATATCAGCTCTAGTCTTGCCAAGTCCTTACCTTGGACATCCTAACTTTGCCCCATCTTCCAATGTGTTGCTTCTAATCTATTGGGAACAAGGAGAGCAAGCAGACATATTTGTAAGAATTCTAAATGGAAGGTGAAGTCATATGATGAAGGGCCTCCTAGTCTCTCCTACAGAATTAACATGCATGTGCTTTTAGGTGTGGGTTTTATGGCTGCTACCCCAAGCTATGTCTAAGTCTTTTTCTACCTACTTCGAGATTCTTGGCCACGTCCTTGAAAATGGAGATTCAACAAAACCTGATCTCGGACTACATGGAAAGTTCATATATTATGGGACAAGAAATACATTTTTATTTCCAATCTTCTCCATGCTGCTGTGGTTGTGAACATACAGAGCTGAAAGGCAGCATCGTGAGAGAGCTAGATGAAGACATTAAAAACTACAACACAAGGGGAAGGAAAGCAGCTCTGAGAGCAGTCTGTGGTGCCCTGTGAACAACACTGAGAAGGGGACAATACAGACTTAAAAGACAACAGGCCAGGGTCAGATCCCAGAGAATGAAATATGTCATAGTAAGATTTTACATTTTTTGTCTTGACAGCAATCTGAAAGCACCACCAGAATTGAACCATGAGTAGTAATACCAAGAAGTTTTTCAGTTTAAAAAATTACCCTGGCAAGAAGGAAGGAGCAAAAGAAACTATGTCCTAGAGAGAAATGATGATGGTTTCAGTAAGGCAATAAGAATGGAGAAGAAGTAATGGCTGGAGAGGTACTAGAGGTGGCCCAGTCTATACCAAAGTGGGTTTAAACTGAGGGGTAGGGAAAAGGGGGTGGGGACAGAGGGAGAGAAAAGATAGTAGCAGCTGTGGAAAATTTAAAAAGTAAATGCCAGAGAGTTTACCAAAAAAAGTCACTATAAAACTCAGCTACCTGATGTCTATTCTACTTACAAAACTGGAGAAATAATTTACTATTTGATTATGGTACAAAGAAGATAAAGCTGTCTGAAGAAAAGTCTAAGGACACAGGTATTTTTTTTAGACTTATGAGAGGAATTTCCCATGCAAAACATAAAAAAAATGAATAACTCTTTTTATATCTGCATTATTTTATTACATCATTTAATATTGAAATATAATACTATATCCCAGGACGCTAAAGGACAGTTTTCCTTAATTCCACACAATCTTTGACATCGAAGAGACTGGTTCGGCCATCCTCCCATTCCTTTTCTTAACATTTCTGCCAGATGATCTCCCATTAATGAGGAACATAACAACCACAAGAGGCAAATCATTTCATTTTTTGATAGTTCCAACTAACTTATAGTCCCTTTAAGGATAAAACTAATAAATAGCCTTTTTCACTTTGACAGAATACCACTCTCCTGCAACTTCCACCAAGCATTTCCAAATATGATACCCTAGAGTTTCACATCGTGAATCAGTTTTAACATCTACAAGGCAATTCTTTTTTTTAAAACTTTTCATGTAACTTTATTGTAATTTTATTTTATTCTTTTTCAGGGTTCCAAGATCCATTGTTATGCACCACACACAAGGCAATTCTTAAAGCCCCTTTAGAAAAATAAAACTAGGGACACCTGGGTGGCTCAGTTGGTTAAGCAGCTGCCTTCGGCTCAGGTCATGATCCCAGCGTCCTGGGATTGAGTCCCACATCGGGCTCCATGTTTGGCAGGGAGCCTGCTTCTCCCTCTGCCTCTGCCTGCCACTCTGTCTGCCTGTGCTCATTCGCTCTCTCTCCCTCTCTATCTGTCAAATAAATAAATAAAATCTTTAAAAAAAAAAAGAAAACTAAATCAAGCAGTTGATTTCTTCTACATGATAATCAATAACCAAGACTTTTGGTCCTTGCAATGATGTCATTCAGCTGTCAATCAAGTAGGCTGTATATATCACATGCACGTATCTGTCTGGTTGGTTCACTGTCTTTACTGGCTTTAGGGCAGAAGATCTAGTGTAGCTGCCAGTTTTCCTTGATTTACAGGCAAGACATTAAAGTAATTTTGTTCCCCAGTAATGACAGACATCTGAAATTTGGTCAACTCCAATGGAAGAATTTATTATTTTAAAAAGCTTACTTTCCTTTCTTCCTCATCTCCAATTCTGAATTTTAGTTCTTAGTAAAAGAAGTACAAGAGGTACTCGGGCTGTACATGCCAAATCCATTCCCTCAAAAATACTATCTGTGGGGCACCTGGATGGCTCAGTGGGTTAAGCCTCTGCCTTCAGCTCAGGTTGTGATCCCGGGGTCCTGGGATCGAGCCCCACGTCAGGCTCTCTGCTCAGCAAGGGGCCTGCTTCCCTTCCTCTCTCTCTCTGCCTGCCTCTCTGCCTACTTGTGATCTGTCTGTCAAATAAATAAACAAAATCTTAAAAAAAAAAAAGAATATATATTTAAAAAAAAAATACTACCTGTGTGGGAAATTTCTGTTGTCCTTCTCAGTGAGCCAGGACTCCATATAATGAAGTCAATATTTTCTATTTTCTACTTTATAATTCAATCAGTTCAGTACTGGGCTTTAGAAATACCACATTCGATATCTGCTATCATTGCTATCGATCATTCAATATTGTTCAGTGGTTTAGCCAAACAAGAAAAAAAAGTAAGTATATAGATTACAAGAGACAAAATTGGTCTTACCTACAGAATAAGATAACCAACCTAGAAAATCAACTAAGAAACTATTGAAATGAGTAATACTTTGGTGAAAGGACAATACACTGACTAAAATACAAAAATCACTGTGCTTCTTGTTAAAAAAAAAGGAAAGAAAAAATAGAGCAGCTTTCCACCTCAAGCTGATAGACTGAATATATGCTTTTTTACCTTTCCTTTCCAAAGAGAGGAAATGAATACAAAAGGGGGAAAAAAACCTGCAACAGTCAAAACAACCAAGTTGGGGAGGGGTAGCGATTACTAGACAAAAGAGACTAAAACAAGAGTCTTGTGGATGTGTGATGAAGATGGAGACCAAGAGCAGAAGGAGCTAAATCCCAGACACATGGGCAAGGGAGGGAAGGTGTACAAGGGAAGAGGAAACTAACCTCCCCTGAGACCCCAGATGGGCTCACCAGCAGGTGTGGAAGGTGGGTGTAAGAACCGGGGATGGGGGACGGTAACAGGGGAATTAAATAAAGCAGCTGTACCCACTCTCCCCTCCCCCCAAATAAAAACACATCTTTCCAACCCTGACCTCAGAGACAATCCAGGCAAAGAAGAAAGTCTATGATAAAACCATTCAAATTGCCTACAAAGATAGGCCTGTTCTGTGAGGGTTGATGTCCAAAAGGCAAGCCCACTTCATTTGTGTATTGAGAGGTGCCCCTCTCTCCTCATGCCTACAGATAGACTTCCCATTCACTCACCCATATGCACAGACAGAGCTGCTCAACTTTTCCCACAGAAATATTTGCTGAGGAAAGAGACCTATAGGAAAACACCTACTCAGGGCTCCAAAATAATCAAAAAGAACAAAAAATAGATACTACAAAAGAAACAAACTATTGAAGAAACAGAGATGATTTACTGAATCGAACTTTTCAAAAGGCTATTATTTTATTATATAAATAACTTTCATATTATATTGGCATACCCAGGACAACTGAAGAAGACAAGGCACAAAACAACAGCAAAGTACAAAAAGAACAGAGCATAAGAAGAAAAAAAAAACTGCTGAAATTAAATTATGCAAAATAAGAATTAAAATTAAAAAGAGAGGAAATGATCAAAATGCTACAAGAATACAACAGGACAAAAAGTAGACTGGGAAAGATGAGAGACACAGAGGATCAATCTAGAAGGCTATTATCTAAGCAATAAGTTTTTTGAAAAAGAAACACACAAAAGAAAAAGGATATAATTTTTTTTTTTATTTTTTTTTTTTATTTATTTGTTAGAGAGAGAGAGAGAGCGAGCACAGGCCGACAGAGAGGCAGGCAGAGGCAGAGGGAGAAGCAGGCTCCCTGCTGAGTAAGGCCCCGATGTGGGACTCGATCCCAGGACGCTGGGATCATGACCTGAGCCGAAGGCAGCCGCTTAACCAACTGAGCCACCCAGGCATCCCAGGATATAATTATTTTTAAATAAGTAATGAGTTCCCAGAGGAAATGCATGAGAAGCAAAATAAGATGACTGAAAGAGACTCACTCTGATACGCACACCTATGGCATTTCTGTATAAAAGGATAAACCAATAAATAAATAAAAGTTTTCAGAAAAACAAACATATAGAACAACCACTTATAGAAGGATGAAAATCACAATGGCCTCACACTTTCTTACCGCAATATAATACGAGTAGACAGAGAAGCATTATCTTTAAACTCCTAAGGGAAAGTTACTGCAAACATAGAATTCTATATCCAGCCAAATATCAATCCAATGTCAGTGCAAAACGCACACATTTTTTTCAAATGTAGGCGTCCTGAGAGCCTCCCACACTCACACAACTTCTGCTTGATGAAGTTAATTTGTATTCGTTGGCAAATGAGGGAGAAAACCATGAAAGGGAAAGTCATAGAACCCTGAAAACAGTGTCTTTAAGAATGCAATGGAGAAATATTCTTGAGGATGAATTTGTAGCATAGTAAGGAATGATAGTTAAGACTATAGAAGTCTCCTATAGAAGGCTCCTAGGGGTTAAGAAAAGTGAGTTCCAAGTGATAGTATTGATCTTCAAGATATATTAAAGGCTGACTATGCTTTTTCAAGGAGAAAAGAAGAGGCTATTTGAATTTTTTTTTTAAAATCCAGAACAATCCTAAAGAACGTTATGGCCCAAATATGAAGCATCTAAAATGTGACAAGATTTTGTGGAATTAATGCACCATAAGAAAATACAAACCATTTGTTCTAGAGGCCAAGAATATCTCCTTTTAGGTGCCTAGGGGCAAAGACAATTGGACTAAAGTTAAAAAGGAAAAAAAAAAGGAATAAAATCTTACCCTCCTGGTCAGCTCTGTGGTAAAAAAAACATTTATGTTGTCAAAATAATATCAAGAGTATTTATTGGTTTTTAACTTTTTGAATCAAAAGTTTGGAAGGTTTAATTATGGTTATAGTACAGAACTGAATGTTATCAATCTCAGCTATGTAAAAATAGTCGATACAAAACAGGAATTGGAAGAAAAGAAAGAGGTGAAGACAAGACTAGAGGGCATTAATGTCATCTTCTTACACAGTGAAATATGGAGGGATACTAAGAAAAATTAATAGAACAAGATCAGATCCAAAATTTTTTTAAAATCAAGAAGACACCAAAATGGCCAACAGACACATGAAAAAGTGCTCAACATTACTCAGCATCAGGGAAATGCAAATCAAAACCACAGTGAGATATCACCTCATACCAGTCAGAAAGGCTAAAATTAACAAGTTAGGAAACAACAGGTGTTGACAAGGATGCAGAGAAAAGGGAACACTCTTACACTGTTGGTGGGGAATACAAGCTGGTGCAGCCACTCTGGAAAACAATATGGAGGGTCCTCAGAAAGTTGAAAATAGAGCTACCCTATGACCCAGCAATCGTGCTACTGAATATTTACCCTAAAGATACAAACATAGTGATCCAAAGGGGCACATGTGCCCGAATGTTTATAGCAGCAATGTCCACAATAGCCAAACTATGGAAAGAACCTAGATGCCCATCAACAGATGAATGGATAAAGAAAATGTGGTATGTATATATATATATATATATATATATATATATATATATAATGGAATACTATGCGGCCATTTAAAAAAAAAACCACGAAATCTTGCCATTTGCAATGACGTGGATGGAACTAAAGGGTATTTTGCTGAGCAAAATAAGTCAATCCGAGAAAGACAACTATCATATGATCTCTCTGATATGAGGAATTTGAGAGGCAGGGTGGGGAGTTGTGGGAGGAAGGGAAGGAAAAAATGAAACAAGATGGGATCGGGAAGAAGACAAACCATAAGAGACTCTTAATCTCAGTAAACGAACTGAGGGTTGTTGGGAGGTGGGAGAGAGGGAGAGGGTGGTTGGGTTATGGACATTGGGGAGGGTATGTGCTATGGTGAGTGCTGTGAAATGTGTAAGCCTGATGATTCACAGACCTGTACCTCTGAAACAAATAATTCACTATATATTATTTTAAAAAATCAAAAGAATCAGTAGAATAAATAAAATAACTCAAAATTGGGGAAATGATAAGGTGAAGCTAATAGGTAACACCAGAGTGTGAAATAATTTTTTAAATTTATAAATGAAGGTGTACATACAATGGTATATATACATGTAGACATATCTATACATTTGTGAATATGTGTGTATTAGACCTCTCTTATTATAGGATAACCCAAAACTTTTGAACACATTCTCCTTTTTTTTAAATTTTATTTATTTATTTGAGAGAGAGAGAGACAGTGAGATCACGAGCAGGGGGGAAGGGTAGAGGGAGAAGCAGGCTCCCCGCTGAGCAGGGAGCCTGATGTGGGACTCGATCCCAGGACCCTGGGATCATGACCTGAGCCGAAGGCAGAGGCTTAACCGACTGAGCCACCCAGGTGCCCCATTCTCCACATTTTTATAGTTTTTTACATTCTTCCTTGAAAAAGTGGGATTGATAATCAAGGAAATGATTTTCGAGTCTCCATCACAGCTAAGATAAAGATGTAAGCTAGGCACAGTCAATCAAACCCAATTCATCAGTGAACTACATGAGGGACTGGGCAAGAGGAGTCCATTTTTCTGGCACAAGGTATGAAACATGTTTTTAGGTCAGAGTCAGCAGCAACTGGCCTAGGATGTTGGCATATATTCAATTTGCCCCAGCACATTAATGTTTTATGATGCTAAGAAACACAGTAAGAGGCAACGTATAACCACAGAGCTGAGAAACTCAAGAGAAAAACAGTTCCATACACTAAGCCTCTTGACTCAGCCTAGCCCATATGTTCTATTTTAGAAGTGTTTATTGCATGGTTCTCCCCAACTTTTATGCATTTTGCCCTTAACTCCATAACCGAGCGGGTTCACCCCTTCCTGACTCTAGTTTCAAACCCTTCCTTGCTCTAGTAACAAAGCTATATATGTTTTGAGCTATCTGCTGAACCTACTTCCATAAACCCTGTTATTTTTGGTATATGTTTAGAATCCAGATCTTTGTAGAAATGAATAAAGTATTATGACAAAAATACCCATATACTGTCTTAAAGATATGGAAGTAGTCATCAGAACAAAACAGAGAAGTGGTTAAAAGTGACCGTATTTAGGGGTGGGCCTAAAAACAGGGATGGAAAATATCGTTTCCCATTATATGCTCTGCTAAACTGTTACTGACATGATAATGTATTACTTTAATTTTTTTAACCTCTCCCATTACACACAGAAAAGGAAACAAAAGGATAAACTAATAACAGTGATGCTATTCACAAATAACAACAAAAATGCATACAGTACTAAAAAATAAACTTAAGATGTGTAACAGCTATAGAAGAAACCATGTAACTAAAAGATACAAAAGAAAAGAGAAACAGAGAGAAAACCAAGTTCTTGGAAGAAAAAGCAACAAAAGCATGTGACAGGGAGTGTGTATGTTTGGAAGGCTTGACTATCCATGACTGATAAGGGTGGTTTCAATTTCGGAACAGAAAAATTACAGAAGTAAATGGTATTATTCCTTAATTTTACTTTTTAAATCTTTTGTAGACCGTAAATTTAATAAAGTTTTAAGTTAAATTCTAACAGCTAGACATTGCAAAACCAGAGTATTATAATAGAAAAGGCAAGAAAAGCTTACCAATTATAGCATAAATGCTACAATTTCCTAAATGTAAGTGCCAGTTTGATGGCCATCAAAAAAAAGAAAAAAAAAAAAGAACAAATGTAGATTTCTTACATTGAACAAAATGTTAAACTAAGAACACAAAGTACCTATGAGCTTTTTTCACTATGAAATGAGGTAATGGATTTCTTTCTTTTCACTGCTGTCCCTAACAGCAAAAGCAAATAGTTTAAACAAAATGAAAATCTTGAGTGAAACTCATATAATTTAAGTGTATAAGGGGACATATTAAGTAGGATTAGAAATGGAAAAATATAATTATAAAATTTAATCTTGCTTTCTCCAGTTCCATGTAGAAGGAAAAAAAAATGCCAAATGAAATGAAATATGGTAGTGTGATTTACAAGGTGTATAACAGTGTTTAGGAATGTTCTATTCTTTTAAAAAGTGTTATACGGGTGGGCAAATGTGAAAGAAAACTCTTGAAATGTTATAAAATATTTGCAAGCTCAAATTTAGAAGCATGTCATCGGTAAAATTCAAATGATCGTTTTTAAAGCATGAAGTTAGATAACTGTCAAATAACTATTCTAACATGAGGCATGGGGATACTATGAAAATGTCAGTGTTCCAGAATTTAAGCCCTAAGACCAAACTACAGTTCTGCCACTCATTAGCTGAGTCACTTTGGAAGGTTTCTGAGACACAGTTTCCTCATCTCTAAAATGGGAACAGAAATTCTTAGCATAGAGAATGGAAATGCCTCTGTCGGAACACTTTACAGTTCTGACAGAGAGCCCAGCAGGAAAGAAACAGAAACGACTCCTTCTTGTAAACACACAGCAATCGCCAATATCTCCTACACATACAAGTTACATTCAAATTATATCCAAAATCACAGTTATTTCATCACATCTGAAAAATATTTACAAAGTCTGCTCAAATTGGTTGAGAAGCTGCATGCTTTAATAAAGGCAGAGGCCAGCAACCCTCTCAGCTGTGTGACCGGGAACAAGTTACTCAGTTTCCTCACCTATAAAATAATAACACTGACATCTAACTAGAACTGTTGTGAATACTAGGGAGCTATGCATAAAACATGTTGTTTTAAACTCTGATCTACCACTCACCAGTGGTACGTCAAGCCTTGTTATATTTCGTGTATTACACAGTTAGATCAGAACCCAGGTACTATCCTAATCTTCTTCAAGACATATCTAAAACATAAGTAATACTGAAAATAGACCAGGTAGCTGGAGTGATACTCTCAGGATGTTTTTTTCCTACAGAAATTACCAATTTCTCTGTTAATTTCTTTCACTGAAAAACCAACTCCTTACTACGTATTTCATGCTATTTTTGAAATGCAATAATGATATCATTCTACAAATATTTACTGAGTTTCTTCTCTATACCGCACACTCTTCAAAATTCTGACAGACACAGTAGTGAACAAAATTCACAAGACTCCCCCGCTCTTCATGGAACGCCAAGGAATCATCCAAGGGCCACCATGCAAGGCAATAAATATAGTCATCACATCCCAAGTATAGCACCCAAGAACCTAGAACGTGCTCCAATTAGTACAACTAACCAGTTGTGGTCATGAAAAAGAAAATCCTATACGAACCATGAGTTGTCAAAAGCAGAACCAAGTTCCAAATTGTCAGCCTCCTATTTTAAAAAAGAGCAACAATTCTTATCAGACAGGATGACCCTACCTTCCCTGCCTGCATTCTCCGCAAGGTCAATCCACATCCATAATAATTCCAAACTAAAAATGATATTTTCATTATTCCTAAAGGAAAGCACTTATTTTTACCCCAGATAGCATTGTCTAAAAAAGGTTTTGAATCATTTCTTAGATTTTTTTATATCAGAAGCTTATAATAATCATGAAAGAAACACGTGAAATTTTAAATATACAACCTAAAATAATTTTACTCATAGTCTACATCAGAAAAACACATACTACTCTCAACAATTAAATACACCATGCTAAATCCGTAATAATTGGGACGCCTGGGTGGCTCAGTTGGTTAAGCAGCTGCCTTCGGCTCAGGTCATGATCCCAGCGTCCTGGGATTGAGTCCCACATCAGGCTCCTTGCTCGGCAGGGAGCCTGCTTCTCCTTCTGCCTCTGCCTGCCTCTCTGTCTGCCTGTGCTCATGCTCTCTCTCTCTCTAACAAATAAATAAATAAAATCTTTAAAAAAAAATTAAAATTAAAATTTAAAAAAAATCCGTAATAATTTTAAACCTAAATATCATTGCACCATCAAAGAGGCATTTAATTTCCATCCGGGCATATTCTTTGATTACATATTTTTATCAAAAACTTATTTAGAGGGGCGCCTGGGTGGCTCAGTGGGTAAAGCCTCTGCCTTCAGCTCAGGTCATGATCTCAGGGTCCTGGGATCAAACCTCTCTGCTCAGCAGGGGGCCTGCTTCCTCCTCTCTCTCCGCCTGCCTCTCTGCCTACTTGTGATCTCTGTCTGCCAAATAAATAAATAAAATCTTTAAAAAAAAAAAAAACTTATTTAGAGAGTGAAAGAAAAGCGCAGAGGGAGTTTTCTAATTTGTTTTCAGTCAAATCATCGGTTTTTCTGATAAACACATTAAAGAAAACATTTGGGATACATTATAATACATGCTCTAGGGAAAAAGCACCCTCATACTATTTATTCTGAACCTCAACATAAGATATGCTTAATTTACAATGACAGAGTCAGGCCCCATTATGGAAACCTGGTGATATTAACCATGAAACTTGGCTTAAGAGAGGCCTCTAGTGGTTACAGGTAATTACTAGCTCCCCTGCCCACCCCCACACTGTGGTAATGTTCTTATTCTCATTCATTCCCCTATTCCCTCTCCTCTACCTCACCAATTAAAAACTTCCATCAAAAGACCTAGTATTTAACCAGTAAATTATCAATCAGGTCCAAGAAATTAGACTAAAAAAATGTATGTAACTGGGAGTACTAAGCCATTATAGGTTCTCTAAAGGCAAATTCTCCAACTTCCCCACAGAACCAGTTTAGAGCCACTCACACCAAATACAGACCGTAAATATTACCTTGCCAAGTGTTAGTAATCTTACTAAAAATGAAACCTAAGGTAATCCAAATCGATGTTATGAAAATAAAAAACCTAAAGGCTACAAAATTATAATTAAAGTCATAAAATATAACCCATATGTTTTTATGTTTATCTTCAATGGTGCTTTGAGTCTTCTACATCTGCTTTGCACTATTCACAAATACACTAATACCAGGTGCAGAGAGAGTAAGCAAACTTGGTTCTTTATATATAAATGATTAGCCACATCCAGATGACCAAGGTTCAACTTCTTCCCAGTTCCATTCCTACAATACCCTTTTCCTTTTTTTATTGAAGGACTCTGCTCCCGGAACGTCCCCACCTCCACCCTTCTCCCCCACCATCCTCAGAACCTGCCTTAACTTTATCCAGGGTCCCAGTGAAGTCTTTTGAAGCATGAAAATAGCTGGAGTGAAAGGACAGGAGGAGAGGATGTTAAATTCTCCCTCCCAACTGCAGTCACTTCCTCATGCCGCAACGAACCTACTTCCACCTACTTCCAGCTTCTGTCCCACATTGTAATGCCACGGAGGCCTTGCCCTGCTCCCAGGATACCCCCACGATACTGAGACCATAGATGCCTCAACATGCAGCCATGCAACAACTGTTGGCATCGATGGCACATCATCAACTTTTGCTACACATGTCAGGTCGAAAAGAGAAAAGAGAGGGAAAGCAAGAGGGAGACAGAGAGAGAAAGTTCCTTTCTATATCACTTACAAATTTTGTTAAGAATTTAAAAGGTAACAACCTACCTCCTGTGTACCTCAAAAAAAAAAAAAAAAAA
>ML109904.1:0-33154 GCA_003697995.1 Taxidea taxus jeffersonii | reverse complement strand
AAAAAAAAAAAAAAAAAAGTAGATTACTTTGGGGGAGGAGGGAGAGATTTTGCAACAGTATCTCATACCACTACGTTTGAACAGAGAAAACCCCTGATCAGAAGCAATGCCTAATAGCTATGATGGATGTTAAAAGTCACAGGTCACTCCTGGGAACAGTAGGAAGACCAAAGGGAACAGGCCCAGGCTGACCTCTTCCAGCTCCAAAGTCCTTGACGATGACAATGACCTCATGAAACAGGCAAGGAAATAAGAGGAGAAAGGTTCGGAAAAACCCAAATTAGTATCATAAGGTTTGAAGAGTAAAGCATGTGTTCTTGATTCATGAGAAATCACTACAGGCCTTCCCTAGACAATGTACATGTCTCAGTTGTAAAGTTTGGTCATCCAGATCCCATGGCACCTGGCAATGATGTGACAGCAAAAGATAAAAGAAAATGTAAATTTAAAGAGGCTTAAAACCATGAAATTAAGCACAGAAATGTATCAATGAAGTAAACAACCATATACCTCAATAAACGTAAATGTCAACACAGTGTAACAACTCATGTTCATTTGGACGAAATTATTTCTGAAAGATGAAATTTTATACTTTATGTTTTCCTTGAGAAAAGTAGAAAAGGTTCTGGAAATATTGCCATTCAAAAGGTTAAGAAGTTTTAAAAACTACTACCCAGAAACAGTAACTCTCATCTGTGTAGAAATTATCATAAGAACTCAATTCTCAGAAATTGTAAGATAGCTGAGGTTTACTGTAGTCACTTTCACTTTGCTTTTTAGAATAAATTGGTCCTGTTCTAATGAGAATTCAAATGATAATATTTCTATATGCCATGATGAAAGATGGACAAGTGTCAAGAAAAATAAAACACGAGGTCAAACAAAAACTCAAGACTTTAAAATAAATGCTTCAGCTTCAAACAGATATATTCATAAAGCACTATTCTAGAGTTATTTTAGACTTTTGTATAAGCACCAAAAATAAGAAAAAGTACCAAACTCAAAACATTTCACTATTAAACAGTTTCATCATCAAACTTTCTTTTGCTGATACTGCACAGCAAAAATCTACTGAATACCAACCTAAGCCAGGCATTTTTTTCAGGTACCAAGAAATCAGCAGTCAGCCAACAGACAAAAACTCCTAACCTCACAGAACTTAACCTCCTAATGGGGGAAGAAAAATTGACAATATAAACAATAAAGTTACACAATATGTTAGATCATTTCACCTCTCTAGAAAAAAAGGAAGGAGGGGTAAAAGGAAGTCTTGGTGAGAGGGATGGTATTCAATATTAAGTAAGTAGGTCAGAGGCCTTGAAGGAGAAAATGGTATTTGAGTGGTGACCTAACAGTCACTTGGTTGAGAATCAAAGAAGAGCATTTCCTGAAGGGTGGACAGGTGGTAGGCTGTGGAAGGTGGTGAGACAAGGTAAACCCCCTGTAGACCATGGTAAGAAATTTGACTTTTCCACTAAATTTAATGAGAAGCTATTGAGGCCTTTTGAGACTAGAAGGGACCTGATGTGACTCACATTTGAAAGGATCAGTTCTGCCTATGACAAGGGAAGAGCAGAAGCGAGACAGTATTTCGAGGCTATGGCCAAAACCCAGGCGAGCATGAAAGCTGGTGGGCAGATGTTGGACATACTGTGTAGGCAAAGCCAGCAAGATCTGCTTTGGAATTGAATGTGGGCAGGCAGAAGAAGAAAGAGAGAAATCAAAAAAGGTTCCAAGATATAAAGGCAAACCCTTATCTATTTCAATAATTAACATATTTAATCTTCAAATAAAGTACAAGCATGTCAAAGCTCTATGTCAATACTTCCTTCCTATAGGGACGCCTAGGTGGCTCAGTTGGTTAAGCAGCTGCCTTCGGCTCAGGTCATGATCCCAGCATCCTGGGATCGAGTCCCACATCGGGCTCCTTGCTCAGCAGTGAGCCTGCTTCTTCCTCTTGCCTCTGCCTGCCACTCTGTCTGCCTGTGCTCGCTCCTGCGCTCTCTATCTGACAAATAAATAAATAAAATATTAAAAAAAAAATACTTCCTTCCTATAAACATGTGGAAATCACCTACACCTTGTAAACTGTCCTTTTTCTTTTCTTTTTTACACTGTTGTAGGCAGTTGATTTTAAGTTGAAGGACAGTATTATTCTTGAATCCTGACTTTCTTTCAAAGATTGTCATTCTCCGGCCAAAATCAAGTTCTTCTTTTCCATAGGCAGCTTCTCAGAATATTTATATATTTTTTAAAAAGTCGTTTCAAGTTGGACAGTACCTCAAGCCTAACTCTGTGCCTGGCCTCTGATATTTTTTAACTTTGTAGCTTGCTTTTTAACTCACTCTGAATGTGGTCTGTGTCTCAGCAGGAAATCTATTCAAGCCCTCAACACTTAGCCAAGGTTCTTATCCCTGGGGAGCTTGAGAAGAAGAGCTCTACTTAGGGGTATGGGTTTCTGGCTGAATGACCAAAAAAAGTACACCAAATCAGAGGACACCAAGGCTCTCCTTAAGTCTACAAAAAGGCTCACTACATTATAAATTCAAGGAAATTTAATCAATGGCAGCACCGTGGTCTATCTCTACCCCAGTACAATGCTGTAATGACTATAACCTTACAACACGTCTTGATTATAACACATTTGATAACTAAGTCCTCCAGCTTTATTCTTCAAGATTGCCTTGGCTATTCTTGGCCTTACAATAGATTAATAGGGTATGTGCTTCAGTTTGCTTGCATCTTCTCTAATTTCTCAGAATAATGTTTTGTGATTTTCTGCATAGTTTTTACATATGTATCACTCAATTTCACCGTAGATATTTGATTTTTTGATGCTTTTTCAAATGTTATCAATTTATTTTCTATTTGTTGCTGGTATTATACATTTCTTTTCTATTTGTTACTGGTATATAACGTTACAATTGGGGAACCTGGGTGGCTCAGTGGGTTAAAGCCTCTGCCTTTGGCTCGGGTCATGATCCCAGGGTTTTGGGATCGAGCCCCACATCGGGCTCTCCGCTCAGCAGGGAGCCTGCTTCTTCCTCTCTCTCCGCCTGCCTCTCTGCCTATAATCTCTGTCTGTAAAATAAATAAATAAAATATTAAAAAAATAAATAAAAAATAAAGTTACAATTATTGTATATTGACCTTGTTTCCAGAGGTGTTGGTAAACTGAATTCTAATGATCTGCCCATAGATTCCACTAGATCTTTTTAAATACAAATCACGTTATCTATGAGTAGTAAGTTTTATTTCTTTCCAATCCATATGATTTTTGTATCTCTTGCCCTTATGTGTGGGCATCCTTGTTGCATTCTTGATCTCAATGGAAAAGAAGTCAAAATTTCAGTAGGAAATATAATTTTTGCTGCAGGCTTTTTATAGCTATTCATAGCTACAAGATAAAGCTGCTCTTTATCAGATTAATAGAATTCCCTTCTATTTCTAAATTACTAAGAAATTTTCATTATGAACAGATACTGACTTTTAACAAATGTTTTTCTATATTATGAAGATCATCGTAATTGTTTTTCCCATTTTCTGTTCATGTGGGACATTGCATCAACCACAGTGTGAATGTTTGTGAATGTCAAACACCCCTTGCATACTTGAAATAAACCCTCACTTTTATCTTTTTGTATATTGTTGGATTTGACTTTCCAATATTTTGATTTTTACATCTCCGTTCATATGAAAAATGTGTCTATAATCTTTCTTTATATACTGTCTGAAACAGATTTGATATAAAGATTGTGCCAGCCTTATATATAGAATTTGGAAATTTACCCTCTTGTTCTATTTTCTCTAAGAATTTGCATAAGAACTGTGTTTTAAAGAATTCAGCAGCAAAGCCCTGTGGGTCTAGGGTTTTCCTTGTATAAGCATTAATGAAAATGGATTCAGTTTCTTTGATATATGACTATTGAGGTTTTCTAATTTTTATTTTTGAAAATATTGTATTTTCCTAGGAATCTGTCCATTTCACCCAAACCTTATTTGTAAAATTGTTCAGGCTATCCTCTAAGTATATTTCTATTGTCTGTAGGCTCTGTGATTTCCCCTTCTTCATATCTGGTGTTTGTCATTTGTGTGTGCCCTGTTTTTTTCCATTAATCTTGCTAAAGGTTTATCAAGTACTTAGTCTCTTCAAAAATCTAATTTTTACTTTATTGAACTTCTCTGCTGTACATTCTGTTTCACTGATTTCTGCTCTTTATCACTACATTTATCCTATTTTCTCTAGATTTGATTTTCTTTCTGGAGATGGAAATTCAGATCACTAATTTTTTTGTTCTTATTCCTCTTTCCTAAATATGTGTATTTCCGGTCATACAGCTCTCTCTGAGCATGGCTTTGCCTGAATCTTGAAACTGATATTTAGTAACTTCATAACCCTTCAGTTCAGTATTTTTCTAATTTCTCTTTCAGTTTCTTTTACAACCTTTGATTTAAATGTAAATTATTTAATTTGTAGGAAGTTGAGGCTTTTCCAGTGTTTTCTCGACTTTAAATGAATTCTACTACAGTCCAAACTCTAAATGACTTCAAACATCTCAAGTTTAAGATTATATTTATGTCCTAGCATTTGGTCAATTTTGATAAATGCTCCATATTCAATTAAACTAGGCATATTGTGGCATTTCATAATGTATACTAGATTTAATCCTTTTGTTTTTAATTATTTATATACTTAGGTTTATAGCTATCACCTATCTGTTTTCTAGTGACACATCTGTTTTGTTTTGGGATTTTTTTGGTTTGTTTGCTTGTCTTGGGTTGTTTTTTTTTTTAACATATTTTCCTTTCTTTTAGTTTAACCAAATACTTCTGTTTATCCATAGGTCCCTTTTTAACTTGCTGGATATATACTTTCACTATGATTTCAGTTGTTAGTCCTGAGGTTACAACATGCATCCCTAACTTACTATGATCTAATAAAAATATTACATTTAACAATCCTAAAACAACAGAATATTTTAACTCCATGTAAGCCCATTCTGACTGTCTTATAGGATCATTTTCCTTCTGCCTAAAGAAATGCCTTGTATTGTCTTTAGTAAAAATATGCTGGTGAGAAACTCTCAATTTCTGTGTGCGTAAGGTATTTTTTATTACATCTTAACTTTAAGAGTATGTTTATAATGGGTATAGAATGTTAGGTTGGCTTCCTTAGCAATTTAAGATGTCATTCCATTTTGTAGATGGGTTGGTTTTCTTTGAATACATCCTTAGAGGTTTACAAATCCTCAAGAATGGTGATGTCCTGAAAGCTTAAGGAGAAATATTTTTTATATTGTTTCTGACCAATTCATTCTCTCCTCTTCTGGAATTCCAATCATATATGGGACAGATCTTTTGACCAGATCCTCAGTGTGTTTTATGCTCTCTTCTGTTTTAATCTATTCTAGTTTTCCCCTCTCTCTGTGCTTCAGTTTGGACATTTTCTATATACTCGCCTTCTAGTTCATAACACTATCAACTACTAAGTCCAATAAGTTTGTAAACACACCCACTGAGTTCTTACTGACAAATATATCTTTAGTTCTACAATGCGCTCGCTCTCTCTCTCTTTCTCTCTCTCTCTCCCTAACACATACACACGTACACACACACTCCTCCAGGGTAATTCTTCACCTTCTTACCTCTTTTGTTCTTTTTCTTCCTCCTATATTCCTAAACATAATAAAGTCTTTGTCTGCTAACTCCAATGACTGGATCACCTCTGTTTCTGCTTTCTATTGTTTCTGTTTTCTCTTGATTTTGAATCAAATTGTCCTGTCTCTTCATATACTTAGTAATTTTTCATTGAATGCTGATTCACAGAGGTTCCAGATGATGGGAGGACTGACTCCTTGTGCTGGGTAGACAGAACAAAGTTAAGTTATATTAATCCAATAAGGAACTGAGAGGGAGAGAGGCTGTGCTGTGGATTTCAGAAGCTTCAATCTACTTCTTGTAGATCCTAAGACCTGACTCTACAACTTTCAACTGAGAGCATGGCTGATCTTTGACACTTCAGTCTCAAAAGATGGCCTGGCCTTCCAGGCATTTGCTGCTTAGTTTCCACCGTACACAGCTGTAAAATTTGACATTTATCTTGAATGGGAGCCCAACTGTGTGTTTCAGCACCCCCCTCCCAAGTTTCCTATTTTGTTACTACAATCCATGAAACATGGATCCTTTACAACCTGGGTTCTCAGTGTCTAGCTGAGACTTACTTGGCAGGTGCCCCCAAGTAAAAAGAGTCAATTTACCACTCACTTCAGGACTTTCAACTCTCCCCACTGATGTTCTTAAGCCACCCCCTCCCCTCACACCTCCAATTTCCAAGGGAGGTCACTGTCTCCCAGGCACTTCAAACTCAGAAATGTTTATTCTGCTTTTTAGAGGCTTCTAGCTTAGCTCTCTAATCTCAGGTCCAGAACGGAGTAGATGAACTACTGGTTCTTGGTTCCTGGACCTAGTCAGGTCTCCAATTTTGTAGCTTCCCTGAGAAACATTCAAACACTCTGCTACTCTCTGTCCCCAAGCAATTTTTCAGGATTATAACTTCTAAACAATGCTTCAAGGCTCAAGCAAAAAGCATGACTATGATTTTAAAACACAGTTAAATTCAGACTACATTAACCAATTCCTCAACTGTCCCAGAGTCATTTTACTATGTGTAATATGCTAATGTTTATGTATGTTCAATACGTTTTGTTGGTTTTTTTTTAACCTTTAATGGCCTTTTCTTGAGTAGGTATTCCAAAAGATGATTTTGGATGTTGAGCTTAACATGTCATGAACAAAGCTGAGGAGTCTAATTTTATCATAAAACAAAAAGAACCAACAAAAGACAGCACTAACTGAAAAAGATAATAAACATAAATTTTGATCACTACAGAATTCATAAAGAAAAACTTAACTGCTGTTCAACAAAGAAAAAGAAGCCTCACTAAATGAGGTTTAGCTCTAGGGTCCTCTTCTTTAAAGTCATCTCCAAACCCTAGAAAGATGCCACATATCAAAACTCTTCTTTGATACATGAAAGGAAAACAGAAGATTACCACGGTCAGCAATGAAGAGAGTCACAGAACCCAAAGTAATCGAGAAAAGGCAAGCTGACTTTCACTGTCCTAACTAGAGGGTCATCAACTAGAAAAATAACATGATGAAAGCACCCCAAAACAAGACTAAAAGGATGAGGCCAGCAACTCAGAGGTTTGATGAATCACCTTTTCATTCAGGCGCGTCTCTAGTGTCCTCTTTCATCTTTTCCAGTAGTAAAGAGCCCCAAGGAAATAGGATCTACATTCCAGGATCACACAAAGATGCAATCAGTAGATTTAACAAAGAGGGGAGGGGGCGTACCCCACAAGCAAAGTTATGCAGAAATAAATATAAATAAATAATTTCCCCCTTCTTTCTTCCTCTCTCTTCACTTTACCTTGACAATTAAGCTTGGAGTGTTGTTATATTTGTGTTTTACCATAAACTGCTCCAAATTCTGTTTGGATGTATAAAGTATATAAAAGTTACTCACCCCAACCATTTAACAGTACTCCCCCCTGCAGCATAACAAAATATTATATTCCCATAGAAAAGCACCATTCACTCTATAAATACAAACCCCAAGAATAAATGGGGAATACGGTTGCAAAAAGAAGCCCACTCTGGGGCAAAGGCTATCAGCTCCAGTTTAACCATAATTTGGAATATTTGGCTACTTGAAAGAAAACCCAGTGTTTGACCTGATTTGAAAAAGCCTACAAGAAGCATGACTCTCCTGCAGTTATGAGTAATTCAACCTAAAATACTGCTCTTAATGACAGAAACTAGAAAGACTTAGAATATTGTTGAAGCCATCCATAACCATGTCAAGTATTTAGATGATGTCAAGTGAGTCTACAGAACATTTACTATCTTAAGTCTTCCAATAAATTATAAAACAATCTTTACCTAAACACACCCTATGCTACACTCTCAGAGCTGCAGTAGTTGCAGATCTTTTTCACACGACTAACCTAAGAAACAGCAAAGCTATCTATTCTTAAAAAATGATATAAAATACCCTAGGTCTTAGAATTCACTTGCTATAACAGTAAACCCAGAAAAGATAAGACATGCCACACTACCTCAACTTTAGTACATAAGACCATCACACAAAAAGAGCTTAACCTTCCTTATAGACCACAATGGAAGCAGATGCACTTTGGATTATTAATATGAAAGCTATCAGTTATAACCAAGTAAATGAGAACTGAACTACATTCCTGAGAGGGAACTATCAAGAGTTTGCTTAGAAGGAAAACTAAAAGCAGACAGAATCCCACAACATAACATTCAAACTGTGATTCACAGTACAAAGACTATGTAGAAAGGGTTGTTTTGGGGGTTTTGATTAGTTTTTCTTTTTTTTTTACTTTATTTTGTTTTTTAAATAATCCATCTCCAGGGTGCCTGGGTGGCTCAGTGGGTTAAAGCCTCTGCCTTCGGCTCAGGTCATGGGATCAAGCCCCACATCAGGTTCCCTGCTCAGTGGGGAGCCTGCTTCCCTTCCTCCCTCTCTGCCTACTTCTCCGCCTACTTGTGATCTGTCTGTCAAATAAATAAATAAAATCTTTAAAAATAATAATAATCCATCTCCACCTCTTTTGGAGAGGAGACAAATGAAAATTCAGCCAAACCATTTAGCTGATTCTATTAAACCTTGCTTATCGAACCATAATCCATAAGTAGTTAAGAACACAGGTAACCTCAACAACCTGATACGCTCTCATTTGCACTACTCCATTACTTTCACAGCTCAACCCAAGCAGGCTGCATGAAGGACACAGTTCCATAATATTTTAAACAAAGAACCATGGGAGGGAAAAACCCTCAACTGATTGGTTTCCTTGAGCATTAAGCTGTTATATATAACATATGTTTCTGTCACAGTGTAAGTTTCGAAGTTTTCAATCAGTTGAAAATGCTCATGAAGTTTGAAATTTCAAAACAATTCTTTGCAAACTGCCAACAAATCTGGTCCACAGGTTTAAGGAAATGACACTCTATCAACACTATATTCATACCTTGCAAACTGTATCCACATCCCAAGGTAGTATAGTCCTCAGATCAATGACTTCACAAGACACTCCCAGCTTCTCTTGAGCCATGGAAGCTACCTCTCGGATCACGTGAACCTGAAATAAAAATAGCAGAAAATAACTACAGAGATTTAGACCCAAAAAGTCAGGTGGATTCTGACACCATTAATAGAGTCTTTAAAGTCAGAGGAACTTATTTGCAATGGGGAATTAAATTTGTTTTAGATATGTTGAACCCCATATTTCCCCAAAGTAATCAAACACAGATGTCTAGAAAACAGTTGGAAAGATGTCCTTAATTTCAGGAAAGGAAAGCAGTCATTAATAGAGACACTGAAAAAAAAAAAAAGAAAAGAAAATAGAGACACTGATTCTAAAGATACCAGCACACAGAAAGTAAAGTTAGAGGAGCAGGTTGAGTTTCTAGTGAAAGCACATGGAAGGAGAAGTAAAGGGCAGAACTCATGGGACCCTGCAGAGGACCAACATTTATGGGGAAAATGGAGAAGGAAGAACTCACTGGAAGAAGAAAAAGAAGAAAAGAATGAGGAGGAGGAAAGGAAGGAGGAGAAGAAGAGGAAGAAGAAGAAGGGAAGGAGGAGGAGAGGATGAAGGAGGAGAGGAAGAAGAAGGAGAAGAAGAGGAAGAGGAAGGAGGTGGAGGAGAAGAAGGTGGAGAAGAAGAGGAAGAAGAAGAAGAAGCAGCAGAAGCAGCAGCAGAGGAGGAAGAAGAAGAGGAGGTGCCTGGGTGGCTCAGTCAATTAAGCAACTAACTCTTAATTTGAGCTCAGGTCATGACCTCAGGGTCATGAGATTGAGCCCTGAGTCAGGCTCCACACCTAGTGTGGAACCACTTGTGCAGGATAAGAGAGGAAAGAAAGGGAAGAAAGGGAAAGAAGGGAAGGAAGGAAGGAACGAGGGATGGGGGAAGGAAAAAGAAAAATCAGGAGACAATGTATTCCAGAAACTAAACAAGAAAGGTTTCATGGAAACAGTAGTCAGCGTCATACACGTAGTGATATGGAATAAGGGTTGGATTTAAAAATTTAAAAACTAGTGGGGCGCCTGGATGGCTCAGTGGGTTGAACCTCTGCCTTCGGCTTGGGTCATGATCTCGGGGTCCTGGGATTGAGCCCCGCACTGGGCTCTTTGCTCAATGGGGAGCCTGCTTCCTCCTCTCTCTCTCTGCCTGCCTCTCTGCCTACTTGTGATCTCTGTCTGCCAAATAAATAAATAAAATCTTTTAAAAAAATAAAAATTAGAAAATTAGTAATGTTAGCAACAATAGTTTTAGTAAATCAGTGGGGACAGAACTCATAGGTTTAAGAACATAAGGAAGTTAAGGAATTAAATACAGGTAGTAGAAAATAGTTGTTCAAGTTTAGTGATAAAATAAAGGAGGGAATACACTGGTATTTAAGGGGAAAGTAGGGTAAAGAATAGGTATTTTTAAGAGAGGGAAGAAATATACACCCTTTTAATAAAAGGGACATTGAAAGGAGAAATGCAGAAAAGGGAAGGAACCACTGGTACTTAGCCCTAGAAAAGGCAAAATGGAATATAATCTGAAAGATCTGGAGTAGGAAAACCATAGGACAAAAGAGAAAGAGGAGTAAAGGACTGGCAGCAGACATGGAAGACGTGAGGAAAAGGCAAGTTATAGGATATAGTATCTAATATGCTAACTTCCCTATTACAAAGAGAGGCAAAGATGCACGCTGAGTGACAGAGATAAAGATAAAAGATTTTCCAACTGGCGATAAGAAACCATGAGGGCTACCTCTCCCTGCCAAAAATCAAGTGGAGAAGAGAGTCAGAGGGTATAGTATTACAAATGATTCCTTTTTCTTCATTTAATGCCATACAAGTTGTCTAAAATAAGTACTTCCTTCACACAGAAAAAAGAAAAATGGACCATTTCTTTAGAAAAATAGAGAAGAGGTAGACATCTCTGGCCATAGAGGAGTCTAGAGGCAGAATGATGTGATAACAAGCACTGGGGAAACTGAGGCAGATCAGTATCGGGGTTCGCTGGAACAGAGGAAGGTACAGAATTCTGAGGCTGGAACCCTGGCTGGTCTACACAGCCGGGCAAGTATCACAAGAGATGGCAGCAAAGGTGATGAAAAAGACAGGAAGTCAAGCACAGAAACAAGTATGAGGACATATAATGCATGCTTCAGAAGAAACAATTTCCCATGAGTACATTTCTATCAACTCAACAGATTTTTAAGCTTCACCACATGCATATGTATTTTAATATGACTGAACAGGCACCTCACCCTCACCCAGAAGTCAGTACCAGAGACAGATGTAGCACTAATAAGACTTAAATTTGACCTATAAGAAAAACAACACTTTGGATTTTTATAGTACCAGGATTAAAAATGAGAGCTTCCAAGCACAACATGGACAGCATCAGTTCTTAGAAATGTTACCGACCTGAGTGCCCCAGGCAACCAGAGTCACGTCACTCCCTTCCTGAATGACTTCGGCCTGGGACAGGGGAATGTTGTATGGTTCTACAGGAACCTGTTCAACTGAATATAGAACAGGGAAAAAAATAAAAATTTATTTTTTCTCATGTGGCGCTTGTGCATAAGAGAATATAAGAATTTTACTGTGGCAAGCTTTCTTTTATTCTTCTCCCAAATTCCATAAGTTACTTAAAACAGAAATAGCATTCAGTATATGGCTCTACGACAATACTACACATATGAAAAGGTCGCATGTAAATGCAGAAAATATATCAGCTACCCTGGCACAAAAGAAGGACTTTGGGTAAAAACTAAGAAAATCTTACAGTAAGGGCTTTGGTTGACAACATATCAATACTGGTTCATTAACTGTAACGAATATGCCATACTACTATAAGAGGTTAATGATACAGAAAACTGAGTGCAGGGCATATGGGAACTCTCCTGTACTAGCCTATCCTCACACTTTTTCTGTGAATCTAAAACTGTTCTAAAAAAATAAAGTTAAAAAATTTTACTATGTTTCCACTAAAACTTGATCAGACTGAATTAAGTTCTCAGACTAGTTTTCTATCAAGAAGCTGATGTATGGGGGCTTGAAACACGAGACACACAGAGTAGGGCCAAATTTTTAAGTATATTTCATTTTCATACCATTCATCTACAAATACCTCATCAACTATGGCAGCTGACACCACCTTAAATTTCAAGGCTGAATCCTTTTGACATCAAGAAGATACACTGGATCAGCTCCAGCAGACCAAAGGAATAAGCCACTGGTAAGACTATTTCATGATTATTTCTGCCCAATCAAGTACATGCATTATAAAGACTGGATTCCAGGGGAAATCATAGGGTGACTTTTAAATGAAATCTAGTAAGAAGTTGATGGAATTGCTGCATTATGCTGGGAAGCCTTCTTAAATTCCCACCTGAGACCAGTAATAGAGTAATTAATAGCGGTGGGGAGAAGTAATAGAAGTGGCTGGGGGGAAGAAAACAATCCCTTTTGTTAATTTTCCCTATAATCTTTTATCCTTGTTGCATGGGTTTTTTTTTTTTAATTAAAAAAAAATTTTTTTCAATTCGAAGGGCAAAGAAGGGCAAACTAAAAGATTCCTTCTAGTGAGCTGTCTGAACTCCACTGTCCAGAGTCACCAATACCAACAACTTCCTGCATGTCTGCAGGGGACAGCTTTCATGCTCGCTATTATCCAGGCTTCTTAATCCTCTTCCTAAATTAGGGAAATGCCCCATCTGATGAGGCAGGGCCCTTGGTCCACAACAGAATAAGGACCCCATCTGCACTTTCCCAGTCTTCATTGCAGTAACGGCACAAAATGTGGGCTCTTCCAATCCAAACACCCAGGCCAAGAAGAGCAGCAGGGATCCAGGATCCAGCCTAGAGTACTGGTAAGAATGGAGGCTGATTTGGCTTTCAGGCTCAGTGGTGTCAACCATTCAAACTCTAGTTCCATGGCACTGTTGGCTGCTGGGGCATCTTTGCAAAACCAGTTACAGAGTAGAATTCTGAGTACTGCTTCTAGACATATGGCTTCTAAGCCCGGTTCTTAGGCACACCAAAAATTTCTGAGCTGTTCACTAGCCTTCAATACATCTTTCTGCTTATATGGGCCAGAGTCGGAGTTCTGCTTGAAAATTAACCTCCGACTAATTCAGTGTATTTTCAGATGTTTATAATATTCAAGTATGCACATTCATAAACATATGCGAATCTTTTTTTCCACATATATAATCACCCTGCTCTGAAGGTCTTCTTATCATCTCTCCTTTTTTCACTTGGCAATATATCTTGGTCATGTTTTCATGTCAAAAAACATAGTTTTTAAAATCATTTGTAAACATAACCTATCAAATTTAATGGTACTGTTATCAGTGATGAGGAAAATTCTATTTCTTGTTTTTATATTTCCAATCCAATAGCACTTCTATAACCATGCCAGAGAGATGGGGTGCCTGGGTGGCTCAGTGGGTTAAGTGTCTGCCTTCGGCTCGGGTCATGATCTCAGGGTCCTGGGATCGAGCCCCACATCCGGCTTTCTGCTCAGCGGGAGCCTGCTTCCCCCTCTCCCTCTCTGCCTACTTGTGATCTCTCTCCCTGTGTCAAATAAATAAATAAAATCTTTAAAAAAAAAAACATGCCAGAGAGAGATGAATATTTTTTAAAATCATAGATATGTTTAAATAATATACTAAAATCTACAAAACTACTCAATGCAGATGACAAGCTAATTAACAAATCTGAGACATAAGCTGCTTTAGAAAACTCATAAGCATTAAAAGCATTTTTTAAAGTTTTTGTATAACACATAAACTACGTTGAGCCAGATACTTCTATCTAAACCAGTGGGTAGGTCAATTTTTATTAAGATTTTATTTATTTATTTGACAGACAGAGATCACAAGTAGGCAGAGAAGTAGGCAGAGAGAGAGGAAGGGAAGCAGACACCCTGCTGAGCAGAGAGCCCGATGTGGGGTTCGATCCCAGGACCCTGGGATCATGACCTGAGCCGAAGGCAGAAGCTTTAACCCACTGAGTCACCTAGGCGCTGCCATTGGTAGGTCAATTTTTGTAAACAGCATCTTACTGGAACACAGCCATTCATTTACATATCATCTATGGCTGTTTTTCAGCGGAGCTGAGGAGTTAACAAAAGACAGCATAGTCTATAGGCTAAAATTCTACTACCTGTTCCTTTACAGAAAAAGTCTGCCACCCTCAATTCTAAACAGTGCTTTCAGAGGTTCATTCCGGCCCATTCATGGACAGCTTAAATCCAGTATTTGATGGACATATGAACCAACAGATACACAGGTGGACAAAGGGACACACAAACAGGGAGGCAAACATTAAACTGGAGTAGTACACTCTACGTAGCAGTTCTCAGTTGCTAAACCAAAGCCATGGTCAAGAACGATGCTCATGATATCCAACAAACATGGGAAAGGTAACACATAAGCTCTCTGCCATCATCAAGTCTTCTTTCCTCTGGCAGCAAGATCTGCATGCCAACAGACAAGCCTTGAAGCCAGCACACCCTCTGTCTTGTCGGTGAGTCAGTGGTTGTCGTTCAAGAATCCTGTCTTTCCCGCCTTTTAAATCAGCTGCCAAGTGATTAGCAAATCCCTGGAACACACAGTTCTAATGGCTGGCACACCAAAAGAAATGGGTTAGCATCCTGGCCCACTTCCTTTGAAAAGCTGCCAGTGAGTGACTAACTGCTTCATTGTATTAAATAAATTACCCAGAATAATAAGACCTCATTACTTTAACACTTAATTAAGGAACAACATGGCAAACAAAGTGTTGTTCTCCATCAACAAGATCATGTAGAGAATTAGATTCAAGAAGAGTCTCTTATTAAAACACTCCCCCCCCCCGCCAAAAAATCTACTAGATTCGCATAGATTTAATCCCTGAGAGCAGACAAATGAGATTATGTTTGTTTATTTGAACTTGGCAAACAGGTCACCCGGAGGGCAAGCCATAATTCACAGGTACTTTAGTTACACTAATTTAAAAGATACTTACTCCAAGAGAAAGTTATTATTTCGAATGAGAACTCTTGCATTCCTACCCCATGACTATGTGCTTTTTGAAAGAGAACAGGTAAAAGAAGTAATAACAGAAAATCTCAGGAACTGAAGAGCTTCTATACAGTCCTATTACAGATTCCTGTTTTCATAGCAGTGGGACCAACTGAGACCACTCCATTTCACCAAATGCTGATTACATCCCAATCTTAGCACTAATGAGCATTCCAAACAAACCCTTGAGCATGGGACATATATTGACAAAAATGTGTCATCTGGAAAAATAAGAAATCTTTTCTAAGACCAAAATTTAAAAGATGCAATTTTTGGCGGATTTTTTTTTTCTTTCAAGATTTCATTTATCCACCTGACAGAGAGATCACAGGCAGGCAGAGAGAGAGAGATGGGGAAGCAGGCTCCCTACCTAGCAGAGAGCTCGACGTGGGGCTCGATCCCAGGACCCCAGGATCATGACCCGAGCCAAAGGCAGAGGCTTTAACCCACTGATCCACCCAGGTGTCCCCAGACCGGATTTTTTTAAACATATTTTTTAAGTTCCACATATATGTGTCCCTTATAGATGCACTTATATTCATGTTACTGTAGATGCACTTATATTCATATTACATGTGCACTTACAGACTCATGGCATGAAGGAGTTCATGCCTGGCCCCATTTCTATTTTCCATCCTCTTTCCTTTTTCCTTCTCATTTTCTTGTCATTTGTTTGGTCATCTTAAACACATTTTTAAAATAAGACAGTGGCAAAATGTATATGCTATGGACAATACACCTTTATTCATTTAATAGTTACTGCATACCCAATATACACAGGCATCATACAAGATACGGGAATATGAAACTGAAAGGGGCAGCCCCTGTCTTTGACAAGCACACACTCAACTGGGAGTTATAAGGATAGACAGACATGATCAGCAAACAAAAACACGATACAATAGTGGGGATAAACCACTCTAGGAAAACAGAGGGAAGCACCCACCTAGTTGTAAAGATCGAGGAAGTCTGCCACCCGGGAGGCCACAACTGAGAAGGGTCTTAGAGCTAACAAGGAAATGAAGAGGGTATTCCGCATAGAAAGAAAAGATATATACAAAGAAATAGAGGTGTGATGTCACGTGTGTGAGCATCTGCAAACGTGTCAACACACATCTATGTGCTGTTTCGGGGAAGGGGGAGAGTTTTAAGTTACATACCCAAGTCCCTAGAAAAACCTTTTCAATTCCTTCTGGCTTCATATATTAATAACACATGTAGAAAGTGTCTGCAAGAAAATAATAACTCACTCTTAATGATGCAAGTTTCCCTGTGAGGCACAATATCACCATTACCGAGATAATAGGGTCATTTCTCTGCCCTGGCACTAATCTACAGTAATGCGAGCTTCCTCACAAATGGGAAAGTTGGTAGGGCTTTATTCATGTTGCATTATACACGATGCAGTGATAAAACATAAATGTTCTTCTTAAAAAGAAATAGAGTATATTTCTAAAATGTTACTTCATGCTGCCTGGTTACTAACAACATTGGAAATCTTCATACTTGAGCAAGTATATCTCATTTGTCAGAATTTACAGTCTAATGGAGGAGAGTGGGCAAATTCACTCAACCAAGAACCCAATTCCCAGCCCTGTCTCTGCATCTGACTAATCTGGTGATCTCTGACAAAGCAATGTATTACTTTTCTGCCCTAGTATCCCGTCTGTAAACTATGGAAAACAGCATCTGTCTGTCTGTCTGCCACATCTAGGGACAGAAAAAGGACATATTAAATCACACTGTGGATATCCTCTCAGTTCTTACGAAGAGGACAATTTTATATTTGAATTAATTCAAGGATAAAGTCATTAAAACTACAAAAAAGTTTTCATTCTAGGAACATTTATTCTTACTCCTGTATAAAACTCCTGTTTTTTAGGGGCACCCTGTGGCTCAGTGGTTAAGCCTCTGCCATCGGCTCAGGTCATGATCTCAGGGTCCTGGGATCGAGCCCCACATTGGGCTCTTTGCTTGGTGGGGAGCCTGCTTCCCTCTCTGTCTCTGCCTGCCTCTCTGCCTACTTGCGATGTCTCTCTCTGTCAAATAAATAAATAAAACCTTTAAAAAAAAATAAAACTCCTGTTTTTTAGCCACCAACCAATCTCTCTATATTATAATTGTTATTTTCCAAATAATCTTTCAGATGAGGCTACCAATTATGGTCATACTTTGATAATTTTCACTTCTTTACCAACAATTTGTTTTAGTACTGATGTTAGAGATGAGAAACTATATGAACAAGAAAAGTAAGTACAATTTCTTCTAGTAAATTACTTTTAAATTATTCCCCAAACACAGTTATATCCAATTTCCCCCTCACCTCTTCACCTCAAATTACTGAAAGTCTAAAGATAACCACTTATATTAGCAAGACCAAATCAATATACTGTTAACCGTATTATTGTCTACATAAGCTGTCATTATAATAGTTGTTATAATATTACAATCTAATTAAAAGACAAAATTACCTTTCAATAAAGAATAAGTGCTAAACTTTTCATACTATCTAAGCCATGGTGACTACAGGGAGCATGTGTGGACAGCATCAACCAGAACAGTGACAGACTGTGACAGACGAAAAAGATAAAGGAACAGTCTGTCCCAAAATAAAGGAGACTAAGAGACAACAGTAAGTGGAGACTCTGGATTGGATCCTGATCCAGAAAGACGACCTTAGTTGGACTACTGATGAAATGTGGATTAGGTGTGTAGAGGAGTTAACAGTATTGGCTCACTGGTAATTTCCTGGTTTTCATCATTATTGCTACAGTTATTCATGAGGGTAACACCTGTAGAAGATAAAGGGGTAATACATAAAAATTCCTTGTACTCTTTTTGCAACATTTCCATTTAAACTTATTTCAAAATGCAAAGCTTAGCAAAATATTAACATTAAATTTTTTAAAAGGAGGCTGCCCATCTTAGTAAATCTCCATGGATTCTAGGAAAATACGGTGTAATCTGATGGGCAAGTATGCAAAATTATGAATGTCACTAACAACAAGTATGGGAAACTGACCTAAATATGAGGCATAATAGAGGCACTGTAGATTCATATGCCTTGTGAAACAATCTCTGTCTTTTGAAATATTAGTACAAATAGAAAATGCGGTTACTAATAAGCTATCCAGTTGCAAAAGAGTGCAACCACATTTAGTACTGTATACATGACCTTCATGTACCTGGGTGAACTTAACCAAAGTTCTGACGATACAGAGACATAAAGATGGGAAGACATAAATTCATTATCTGTGCACGCCTATCCGTTTTTTACTGGAGTCTCTTCACCACTAAATAAAAACCAGAAACCATCATACTAAGTATAAACACAACATCAAGTCAGAATCAGCAAGTATCTTGCATGTAACCAGGAGACTTGTCACACGGAGATATAAAAACATTTGAAACCTTAAAATCATTGGTGTTATTGTTTTAGAAGGTCATGTTTTCTTATTGCTGAAATGCCACTGAAAAGTAACCTATATTATTTTTAACTGAATGGTGACATTGAGAACATAGTGACAAAGAGTATTAGATAGGAAGGCCTGGACCCATTTCAACTCAAATGCACTCTAATTCTTTTCTTGGTAATTAACTCATTTGAAAATCCTACATTCCTAATTTTTTGTGTATGTAAAAAAAACATACATACATGGCTCCTTTTCAGACTAATTTGCAAACATAGCACAAAAGCAACGATATTATAAAGCTCCTTTTCAGACTAGTCCTTTTCAGACTAATTTGCAAACATAGCACAAAAGCAACGATATGATAAAGCAACCAACACATTCCTTACACAACTTCAAAATTAACCTCATTACATTTTCCTATCTCATTTAAGGTAACAAAAAAGCTTTGGGGCTGAGGATATTGCATAATATGCATCAGTATACTTAATTTATACACTAAAATTTAACCACTTTGTAATGTATCTTGTTCAATTTTTGCAATGACTTAGTATTTTTCCCTGTACTTTTTCAGTATGCAGCATTTAATAATTTAACAAAAGTTCTCCCATATGCAATTTTGCTAGCAGCTGTCCTTCATTCATGTTTAATATATTATAATTTCTTTAGTAAATATTTTCCAATGCATTTTCTATAGCAAGGAGCTATATATGGGTGAACTTCATTCATATAAATAGACTCTACATGGTAAGCAGCAAAATGACAAAGAAAATAATTGAATGCTGAATTTAATGGCACTATTTTAAAGCAATTCTCTATCAGCACAGGGAGAGTTGAAAAAGAAAAAAAAAATCACCTAACAAAAAGAATTATGTCAAGACAGAAAATGAAAATGTTAATTCACTGTGAACTGTAAGATATACCATTATTTTATGAACCACTAGGAATGAGAAAACTACTCATTAAACTGGCAGTGTTGAGAATTTTACACTGTTTACAATTATTTTCTTATCAAAAGAAAGAAGTTCAGGCTTAATCAGGCATGGTTTTTATTACATATCACCCTTCTATTCTAAAGATGTAACAAAATATAAGCAAAATAAATTGGTTAAGCTATTCCTAAAACTCTTTGACCTTTAGAACCTAATTCTTCTCATTCCTCTTTTGACTTATAATCATCAGTGTCCATGCTTCTCCACAGAAGAGCATTTCTGTGTCAGCAAGCACATCAGTGAAGCAGCACTTTATCAATGAATCCATAAGAGAATTATAAGATTGGTGCTGGGCTCTCAAGCTAGCTCAGTATTTAGGAACAGCCTATTTCTGATTCATGCTTCCAAAGACTGTTAAATTATGATTCTTCACTTTGCCTGACCTTCTACCCATCACAACCCCTTGGAACCTCGTTGTTAAAGAATAGTTCTCTAGCATCTGTGCAATTTTATTCTAAGCTACGGATCTGAAATCTATTCTTTTTTTCTTTTTTTTTTTTTTGAAATCTATTTCATGTAGGCATGACTGCTGATGGATGACTTTGATATTTGTACCTGAGTAGATAACAGCAATTACTGGCCACTGGATAAGATGGTTGCAAGATAACATTGCTTTTAAGCCATATTCCAATTTCAGAGATGTTAAAATGTGAGAGGTGATGGAGAACTCAGAACCAATAAAATATGGTACCTTAAATTGGGTAGATGACTTGTAAACATGAAAGTATTATTATAGATATGTTCTGCATTTTGTTTTTGATACCTTAAGTCCCTCAGTTTCCATAAGTACAATTTGACCCATGACGAGCTACAATTCCTACTAGACACCAAGCATTAGCTGCCCTCCATCAAATTCCTGCATGCAGAGAGTAAACAGAAAAAGCCAAAAAGGCACTGGAGCACATTGGCAAAAGAAATTAAGGGTAAGAATGGCACAGGGAAACGACGTGATGTGTGTCATACTGCAAAATTCATCAGTGCATTATCTAACACTGAACAACAGCTGTTGACTTCATGAATCAGAATCCAATCAGGAAAACAGAAACTTCTCTAGAAGACTGAATTCTGGAGATCTGTTACAAAGATGCTGGAAGGGCTGAGTTGCACGGAAACATAATATAACCTGGAGGCCAGGGAGCAGCTAACTGCCCCGGGCTAGCCTCAGTCGTCCACAGGAGCCACTAATGGTGCTGGAATCACCATGAGCTGCCACAGAGCAGTCCAGAACCCACCGAAGGCCCCGTATCACCAATGCCACAGAGCAATGGCAGCGGGAGCACAGCCCGGTCCACTACCGCCACCAGTCCCACAATGGCTCCTTTCTTCCACCTTCATCCCACCTTCTAAACCATTCCAAAGTGCTCTCTGTTGACAGAAACTAGCTGGAAATCAGGCAGGAGATCAAGAAAATACACTTTTCTTGTTTACAATCCCAGCATTACAGAGGAAAACACAGAAGGGCAAGTGTGAGGATGAGAGACAATGGACAAGCAGCAGAGACTTACATCACAAGGAGCATTTAAGAGAAGAAAAGGTCACCTTTGATGAAAAATAAAGGGAATCCCAATATATTAATAATCAAAAAAGCTAACGTTTAAGCCCATCCTATACCTGATGCTGTTTGAAGCATTTTTAAAATGCATTTTTAAAATCACCTCATTTCATCCCCACAGCTCAATACAATTGGTATCAGATTTATTCCAGTTCTACAGATAAAGAAACTGAGGCAGAGAGACATGAAATACCTCAGTGAAGTTATAAGACAGTGAATGGTAACTCACGACCACCATGTTATCCGGTATAGAAATCTGACCAGAGCCGATTTCAGTAGCAATATCAAGTATGAACATTCCTCAAGCTTGATCCTCACCATATGCCTTAAAAATCAAGAGCAACCAATTGTATATTTTTAAAAAGGCAACACTATGTTTCTAATATTTAAAACTGTGGCACACATAATCTTTAGAATAAATAATCACTATTTTCCTACAGAGCAACCAAGTATTAAATCTAGATTCCTCATTGACCTCCAACAATTCACTCCCATTTCTCAAATTAATTTTTTAGACAGTAAATGGGCTTTATATTTCATAAAGCAAATATTCTTTAAAATCTCTACTTACATATCACCCAGTATCAGCCTCTGTGCATTGCACTGTCACTTCTCCATTAGAAATCTATATTTTTCTTCTATATAAATCCCTTCATATCAAATTATGGATTAAAACTACCTAATTATGAAGGACTCCAGGCATATTTATATAGCCAGAAATTATGACTTGTAGTCTAGTGGTTTAAATCAAATACCATTTATTTAATACTTTATTAAATAAATAATCATTTCATAACCCCAAGCTACATTTAATGCTTGAGATAAAAAAGGATAAATTTTTTAAAAAAAGGATAAATTAGTAGAATCCATAAATTCAACTATAATACTGAGGAATGCTAAGAGTATTGATAAGATGAATAATTATTTATTCATCTTAACTTCTCAAGTTATTGAGAAAATTTTCCCAGCTATAATTTTTATAAACCTGACCAATTTATTTCTATTTGTGAAGAGTAAAACTATGTGAAAATTACTAAATATAACCCTAATGGTCTTAAAAATTTTGTGTTTTTTCTTTTTTTTTTTTTTTCATTTATTTGACAGACAGAGACCACAAGTAGGCAGAGAGGCAGGCAGAGAGAGAGGAGGAAGCAGGCTCCCCGTGGAGCAGAGAGCCCGACATGGGGCTCGATCTCAGGACCCTGAGACCATGACCCGAGCCGAAGGCAGCGGCTTAATCCACTGAGCCACCCAGGTGCCCCCAAAATTTTGTGTTTACTACCTATCTAACTTGTAAGTAGAGGCAATTTATAGATCTTTAATTTTTGCTCAACACACTTGCATACACTGAGGATGAAAACTCTGAAAGGACCTTTTGTGTGCCTTTTATTCCAAATTTGAAATTCTTTAGATCAATTATGAAAATACCAGCTAAAAACACCCCATCTGTTAATCAACAGTTCAGGTTTGGCAGTGTTAATACGACTATCTATATACTAGGTCATTGACAACTGGGTCTACAAGGGGAGGTTTAATTGGAAATTTTCTGTTTTAACTTTCTTCATAAAGGACACTGTTTATTATACATAAGTCAATCTCCGACTTTTAAACATTAGCCTTTGTACACATTTTGGGAAACACATTAGGAACTGCCTGTAATTAAAGTAGAAGACTCTGGCTTGACCTAACATGATACATACAGTGGATACCCAAATATGCTAAGATAGGTTATAAATAATCCTAAATAATCTGTAAGAGCCCCTGAAGATTAAACATGTCCTAGAGTGGCCTTCAAATGACCACAGCCCCAGCAACTGTTTCTCCTCACCTTCTTGCTAAAAGTGAATTGCCCAACCAAAAGATTCTAAACCACAAGATCAATGACTCCCTCTTCACAAAACCATTTTGGACCAACTATTCCTCAAACTGGCTGAATGCTGGCTGATCTCTCTTACTAAAGCTCTATGAAATATTTACCCCTCTCCCACTCCTGAATTTGAACCCTCGAGTTGTGCTCATGGCTCATGTAATAAAGAGTTATGCTTAAGGGTGTTAATATTAAAATAAATCCACTGGAGATTTTTTAAATAATGCAGAAACATCCTTTAATGCACTACTAACATTTATCAAGCATTAGTTATCAGTCAAGCAGTATTATAAATGGTTTACATATATTAATATATTTAATCAAATGATACTAGGAAAGAAAAGTTTAATACTACTAAATTTGAAAATCCAGAGAAAAACTGTATTATACAAAGATATAAATGACCAACATTTATTCAAGAATAAGTAGTAGTCTAGGGGTACCTGAGTGGCTCAGTCAGTTAAGCGTCTGCCTTCTGCTCAGGTCATGATCTCAGAGTCCTGGGATCGAGCCCCACATTGGGCTCCCTGCTCATTGGGGAGTCTGCTTCTCCCTCTGCCCCTTACCCATCTCATGCTCTCTCTCTCCCTCTCTTTTTCTCAAGTAAATAAATAAAAATCTTTAAAAAAAAAAGTAATAGTCTAATAATCATGAAAGATACTAAAAAGAAAATCAAAGATGTGTCCTCAAAGTCACAAGAAAGCTTTATGAGCCTCAAAGTCTCAAAAAGCTTTATGAGCAAATTATATTAAACCTTATAGAACAGATAAGTTCTAGTTATTCAGTCCAGTCTGGAGCACAGAAAAAGAAAGCATGCCAGTTCATTTTACAAGACTAGAACAACCCTGATCCTGAAACCAGACACAATTTCTGATTCTGGAATCAGACTAGCATAACTCCTGATTCTGAAGGAACGGGAACTATAGACCAATTTCATATTTGAATACATGGTTGTGTTCATACATGTAGAAAAAACTATGGTCCAATTTTACATATGAATACAAAGGTCTTTTCTAAAAATCTTTAATTGAATCCAGCAATATGCTAAAAGCATAATGCATCATGATACAGTAGAATTTATCCCAGGAATACAAGGATTGAAACATCAGAAAATACGTTAATGAAATACACCTCATCAAGAGATGAAATAAGGGTGCCTGGGTGGCTCAGTGGATTAAGCCGCTGCCTTCGGCTCAGGTCATGATCTCAGGGTCCTGGGATCGAGTCCCGCATCGGGCTCTCTGCTCAGCAGGGAGCCTGCTTCCCTCTCTCTCTCTCTGCCTGCCTCTCTGCCTACTTGTGATCTCTCTGTGTCAAATAAATAAATAAAATCTTTAAAAAAAATTTTAAAAAAAAGAGATGAAATAAGAAAAACCATGTAAACATCTCATAAGATACCTAGAAAGAACTTGATAAAATGCAACACCTTGGAAGAAACAGGAGAAGGGGACTTTAAGTTAAAAATAGAAAGATATTTCATTAATATGATGAAGAGTACTGACTAAGACCCTGGTTAAGAAAGGAGGAGATGCCCTTATAATAATAACAACAACAATATATGTCTTATCAATTATTGGGGAAAAAAGAGCTATACCTATCATTAGCTACAGAAGATAAGATTTTCCACCCAGAAAGTCTAAAACACGTAACTAAAATATTAGAGAATTGAGTATGGTCTCCCAAGGCAGTATCAACATACAAAAAATCAATAGCTTTTCTATATACCTGTAATAGAAACCTATTAGAAATATGTAATAGAAATATCCCCAATCATAATGGCAAAAAAGAACCTAAATATCTAATAATTACCCTAAAACAAATGTGTCAAACCTAATGGTAATATCTACACAATCTACTTGTAGACATAAAAGTTTGAGTAGATGGAGATAACCATTTTCCAGGAAAAAAGAATCATTAGAGTGAAGACACAAAATACAGAAACAAAGTGCTCTAATATTTTCTGTCTACTTAAAACAAAGACCTTAAAACTGTATATAATTTAGAAATAATAGGTTATATGCTGCTTTCAGTGACATCTAATGTATGGGCACAGATACTATGGTGACGTTTCCAAGAAGGTAACATTGAACTGTTGAGATCCAGTTGTTGCAACGTGGACTTCTAACAAACCAACACTTTTCATGATGACAGAATACAAGAAAAAAAACACAAGAATGAGCAAAAGTCTGAAACATGAGACAACAGAAATGCAATACTTTTATCCTTAGTATTCTCAAGTTAAATCTCTTAAAAACATTTCCAACTTCCATTCTAATCTTTCAGGCTATAAACAGGTAAATTGTAAGTCTTGTCTCCCCACAGTACCTGTGTCAATATACCTTATCCTTCTAGTTTTTCCACTGCTATTTAGACACATGCAGAGTCTGGCTTCAATCATTTATTTTCAGGGCTTAATCAATGAATATCTGAGGCTTATCAAAAACAAGGATGGAATTAAACACAGGTTTCATAGTTTAAACAATAAAGAACATAGGCTTGTAATTTTCTCCTTCCACATATGTGTGTGTATATACAACTTATATATACAACATATATATACATATAAACAATATATATAACATAAGTTTACTTCAACATTGTTTGGAATAAGAATTTATGAACAACTAAAAGTTCCATAATAGGAGAAAGCATTGGGGCACCTGGGTGGCTCAGTGGGTTAAGCCTCTGCCTTCAGCTTGGGTCATGATCTCAGGGTCCTGCGATCGAGCCCCGCGTCGGGCTCTCTGCTCAGCAGGGAGCCTGCTTCCTCCTCTCTCTCTCTCTGCCTGCCTCTCTGCCTACTTGTGATCTTTGTCTGTCAAATAAATAAAATCTTAAAAAAAAAATAGGAGAAAGCATTAAATTCTTCTGCATGTGCCATTATTTACGAACTAAAAACCTGCTAAATCATTGAAAATGAATACACTGAAACACATCAAAAATAAATCGGTAAGTAAAGCAAATTACAAAATAATTATAATATGTTCTTATTATTATATGTTTTTATATGTTCTATAGATTCACAGATTTGAATAGATGTAAACACATGGGAAAAGATTTGCAAAGTAAGTTATAGAATGATGTCTATAGAATGAGGGGTGCCTGGGTAGCTCAGATGGTTGAGCATCTGCCTTCGGCTTGGGTCATGATCTCCAGGTCCTAGAATCGAGCCCCACATCAGCTCCCAGCTCAGTGTTCTCCCTCCGCCTGTCCCTCCCCCATTTGTGTTCTCTCTGTCTCTCTCTCTCAAAAAAATAAATAAAACCTTAAAAAAAAAAAGAACAAAGCCTACAGTATGATCTTATATAACTGTTTATATGTAAATGTGTTCTATACATTCATGCATGCATGCAAATATACATGCATACTAAAAGGTCTGAGAAAAAAAGTTGGGAGTAAGGAAAAGGAACTTTCACTTTCTGTTCTATGTAGCTCTATGATACTTGAACTTATACAAAAGTACATATGATTAATGACAATGAATTTTCTTAAAAACACTAAGTAAATCAGTCTATCATGCAGCTTAAGCTTAGTCAATGACAATGCATCCAGTTGGACTTGGCCAATGATCAAAAATAGACGTCTGTCCAACATCCAAAATTAGTCTGGAAGTGAATGTCAATAATATGAAGAATATGCCAGAGTATAATAAAGTTTCACTGAACCCTATCTCATGAAAATTTCAGTTTATCAAGTCAGTCACAGAAGATATATAAGCAAATTTAAAGGTAAATTTTGTACTTCAAGTTGATTAAAAAGTTTTTGATTCTTCTTTCTACTTAATAGATCAGGCCTTTTTATCACAGAAATAGGATAATAATCTATTAGCTGCATGCCCTGTTTGTTTTAGGTTTACAATAAATGCTATTCCAGAGGTCCCTGGGTGGCTCACTTGGTTAAGTGACTACTTTCGGCTCAGGTCATGATCCCAGGGTTCTGGGATCAAGCCCAGCATTAAGGTGCCTGCTCAGCCAGGAGCCTGTTTCTCCCTCTCCTTCTGCCTGATACTCTGCCTGCTGTGCTCTCTCTCTCTGTCTCAGGGTCCTGGGATTAAGCTCCCTGCTAGGCTCCCCACTCAGCAAGGAGTCGGCTTCTGCTTCTCCTCCTCCCTCTGTCCTTCTTTCCCCCACTTATGCTCTCTTTCTCAAATAAATAAATAATCTTAAAAAAAATAAAATCAATGCTACTCCACACGGTTAAGAGAGAAGTCCACATGACTAAGTCGTAAAGAATAAATATGAAATAAAAAACATAAAATATAAAACTTCACTTGTAATCAAATAAGCAAACACAGATATAGATTGAGAGTAATAATATCTGTTTAAAAGTACAGATAGGGACGCCTGGGTGGCTCAGTTGGTTAAGCGGCTGCCTTCGGCTCAGGTCATGATCCCAGCGTCCTGGGATCGAGTCCCATATCAGGCTCCTTGCTCGGCAGGGAGCCTGCTCCTCCCTCTGCCTCTGCCTGCCTCTGCCTGCCTCTCTGTCTGCCTGTGCTCGCTCTCTCTCTCTCTCTCTCTCTAACTAATAAATAAATAAAATCTTAAAAAAAAAAAATTAAAGTACAGATAAAAGTCTGGTGGTATATATAATAAAAGGTCAACAGTAGCTGGGGAATTGATTTGTGAACTCCTTTTATCTTCTCTTTAGTACTTTTTAGGAGTTTCAGTTAGCAGATATGAAAGACTGAAAACCAAGTGGTGTGCCAAAAATCAGCCAGCTAGGTTGGGAATAGGGCCAGCATTTCAAACTCAGGTAATCTGGTTCCAGAATCCACATTCTGAACCCAGGGTTTATTGGATTACCCCAAGGCAGAAAAGATGCCTACAGGAAAAAGGAAAAACCTGACTGGCCATCTAATGTGTCCAAACATAATGAAAATAGATTATATTGAGGAAATTAGGGACTTTGTTGGTAATAGGAACATGAGCTTAAATTAAGCAAATAAAAAAAAAAGAGAGAAAACATTATCTGGTCCAGAGAAGACAGAGTTACATATCAAGGAGGCAATAAAATGCCCTTATTTTTCTTTTTTTGCTCCACTGTAAATTATATCAATATGATGACTATAGTAATATGAACATTAATGATCTGACTAAAAGTTACACTAAGTCCAAGAAGATATTGGGAGAAGTGTGAATATGTTTGAGAGGAAGGAATGGCACATGCTGGAGAAAAGAAGGGGACATAAAATAGCTAAATTCTAGTAGGAAGTTAAAAATCATAATCCCTAAAATGTTAAAAAGCAGTACAAGCATACTCTTTACAAATAAGATAAATTACTAGAAAAAAGTACTGAAAGAGTTGAAAAGAATCACCTGTGGGAGATAAGCACAGATTTGGTGAAGGCTGAGGTAAGAAACTTTTCTGTCCTAAGATATATTACTTGACTTTTTAACTTCTGTAAAAGTGTTAATTTCAATTTAAAAACTAATCCAAAAATATCAAAATGAACTGAATTCTCTCGTATGATTTAATTCTTGTCACTGAGTGTAACTAGTATTAAGGTACTTGCCTACATCAAGATAATCTTCATGATGCCAACCAAAACAAATTTAAAAGGCAAGATACTCTTTTGTGTACACTGATACTGGACAAAAACATTTTTGAAGTCTTCTATCACTCAGAAGCTACGTAAAATAATTTTCTTCTCTTCGAAATATATGATTTCGTATATAATCAATGTACTTGCTAAAGAAAGGGGAAAAAAAGGAAGAAAAGAAAAGCCCTTCGATACCATTATGACCTATTTTTGCCTCAAAGGGTCATCTGAATCCTGGCAATGAAGCACCAAAAGGCTTTTAGTCTTTTTTTTCTCCCCACTAGAACAACCACAGATGGAAAGCCTTATTTCCTTCGTTATCACTGATGTCATGAATCAATTTCAATTAAATAAAGCCAAAAAGCTCAAAAGGGATAAAAGCAAAGCTTCTCCACAAGATGCCTATATCTGATAATGTTACACTGACTCATTTTCTTTTTGAATCACAACTATTTTGCACATTTCTGACACTGTTTACATTGCTTTTCTAGATCTGTCTTTTCTAAACATACGTCAGCCACTTTATGAAACTTTGACTGCATTTATATATCAAAAATTAAAATAATACAGAAATGTTCTCCTTCCATATCTAGAAGATACAAGTTCTACATTTATTTATTATATATTCAAAATAAGTAGAAACAAAATTCAAGAAAATTGCTGCATAAAGAATGTATTACCTATTTTTACTTTCATCTTTACAGTTCATAAAGTTACTGGCTGAATGAAAAGAAATCATTTCTCTATGTTGTAGACCAAACACATGGGGAGTCACCACAGCACAGATGTTTGAACATGCAGAACAGACTAGGGAACGGGCCCCAAAAGGAGGGAATCAGAGAGATCAAGAAGAGTTGTGACAAGGACAACTGCTGTGCCTTCACCAAATGGTTTCATCCCCTCTCCTCAAACTGCAGGAAGAGACATTGCTCAGCTGCCTCGGCCTCTAGCTGGGAACACAAAACTAGGTCCCTTAATGAATGCATGAAGCACAGGCCCCATCCGTAACCACACTGGATTTGTGACATATATAGTTTTCATAACCTTCAGAGAGGCAAATTAATCCCATGCCAATGGAGAAATTAATGAAGTATATATTCAAACCTTGAACTGTAAGGGCTGTACAGCCTCAAAGCATGGCTATCGATAGCATAGACTTCCATTCAATTAAAAAGTAGATCTTTTGGCCAAACTAATCCAAAAGAAAAGAGAGAAGACCCAAATTAATAAAATTAAGAATGAAAAGGGAGAGATCATGACTAACAGCAAGGAAATAGAAACAATCATCAGAAATTATTATCAACAGTTATATGCCAATAAGTTCAGCAACCTAGATGAAATGGATGCATTCCTGGAAACCTATAAACTTCCAAAACTAATCAGGAAGAAATTGACAACCTGAATAGACCAACATCTAGTAACGTGATTGAAGCAGTGATCAAAAACCTCCCAAAAAACAAGAGGACCAGGACCTGACGGATTCCCTGGAGAATTCTACCAAACATTCAAAGAAGAAATAATACCTATTCTCCTGAAGCTGTTTCAAAAAACAGAAACAGAAGGAAAACTTCCAGACTCTTTTTATGAAGCCAGCAATACCCTGATCCCCAAACCAGGCAAAGACCCAATCAAAAAGGAGAATTTCAGACTAATATCCCTGATGCATATGGATGCCAAGATTCTCAACAAGATCCTAGCTAATAGGATCTAACAGTACATTAATAAGGTTATCCACCATGATCAGGTGGGATTTATCCCTGGGATGCAAGGGTGGTTCAACATTTGCAAATCAATGTGATAGAAAAATCAGTTAGAGAAGAGAGAAGAACCACATGGTCCTCCCAATTGATGCAGAAAAAGCATTTGACAAGCATCCATTCCTGATTAAAATGATTCAAAGTATAGAGATAGAGAGAACATTCTCAACTTCATAAAATCTATCTATGAAAAACCCACAGTGAATATCATCCTCAATGGGGAAAAGCTGACAGCCTTCCCTTGGAGATCAGGAACACAATAAGGATGTCCACTCTCGCCATTGTTGTTCAACATAGCACTAGAAGTCCTAGCAATAGCAATCAGACAACAAAAAGAAATAAAAGGTATTCAAATTGGCAAAGAAGTCAAACTCTCTCTCTTCGCAAATGACATGATACTTTATATGGAAAACCCAAGAGAGTCCACCCCCAAACTACTAGAATTCATACAGCAATTCAGAAATGTGGCAGGATACAAAATCAATGTACAGAAATCAGTTGCTTTCTTATACACTAACAATGAAAAAATAGAATCGATTCCATTTACTATAGCACCAAGAACCATAACATACCTGGGAATAAGCCTAACCAGAGGTTACGGATCTGTACTCGAGGAAATACAGAACACTCATGAAAGAAATTGAAGAAGACACGAAAAGATGGAAGAGCATTCCATGCTCATGGATAAAAAGAATAAACATTGTTAAAATGTTTATACTGCCTAGAGCCATCTCTATTTTCAATGCCATCCCGATCAAAATTCCACCAGCATTTTTCAAAGAGCTGGAACAAACAATCCTAAAATTCATATGGAACCAGAAGAGACCACGCACTGCTAGGGAAATGTTCAAAAAGAAAAACAAAACTGGGGGCATCACATTTCCCGATTTCAAGCTTTACTACAAAGCTGTGATCACCAAGACAGCATGGTACTGGCACAAAAACAGACACATAAACCAGTGGAACTGAGTAGACAGCCCAGATATGGACCCTCAACTCTATGGTCAAATAATCTTCGACAAAGCAGGAAAAAAAATATACAGTGAAAAATAAGGCAGTCTCTTCAATAAATGGTGCTGGGGAAATTGGACAGCTATGTGTAGAAGAATGAAACTCGACTATTCTCTTACACCATACACAAAGATAAACTCGAAATGGATAAATAAAAGACCTCAACATGAGGAAGGAATCTATCAAAATCCTAGAAGAGAACACAGGCAGTAACCTCTTCGACATCAGCCACAGCAACTTCTTTCAAGATATGTCTCCAAAGGCAAAAGAAACAAAAGTGAAAACAAACTTTTGGGACTTTATCAAGATCAAAAGCTTCTGCACAGCAAAGGAAATAGTCAACAAAACAGAGAGGCAACCCACAGAATGGGAGACGATATTTGCAAATGACACTACAGACCAAGGGCTGATATAAAAGATCTATAAAGAACGCCTCAAACTCAACACACACAAAACAGATAACCCCATCAAAAAATGGGCAGAAGACATGAACAGACACTTCTCCAAAGAAGACATACAAATGGCTAACAGACACATGAAAAAATGTTCATCACTAGCCATCAGGGAGAGTCAAATCAAAACCACGTTGAGATTCCACCTTACACCAGTTTAAATGGCCAAAATTAACAAGACAGTAAATAACAAGTGTTGGTGGGAATGCAAGTTGGTGCAGCCACTTTGGAAAACAGTGCGGAGATTCCTTAAGAAATTAAAAACAGACTGGGACACCTGGGTGGCTCAGATGGTTAAGCAGCTGCCCTCAGCTCAGGTCATGGTCCCGGCATCCTGGGATCGAGTCCCACATTGGGCTCCTTGCTCAGCAGGGAGCCTGCTTCTCTCTCTGCCTCTGCCTGCCACTCTGTCTGCCTGTGCTCACTCTCTCTGACAAATAAATAAATAAAATCTTAAAAAAAAAATAAAAGAAATTAAAAACAGAGCTACCCTATGACCCTGCAATTGTACTACCGGGTATTTACCCCAAAGATACAGATATAGCGAACAGAAGGACCATCTGTACCCCAATGTTCATTGCAGCTATGGCCACAGTTGCCAAACTTTGGAAAGAACCAAGCTGCCCTTCAACAGACGAATGGATAAAGAAGATATGGTCCATATATACAAGGGAGTATTACACCTCCATCAGAAAGGATGAATACCCTGGGTGCCTGGGTGGCTCAGTGGGTTAAAGCCTCTGCCTTCAGCTCAGGTCATGATCTCAGGGTCCTGGGATCGAGCCCCGCATCGGGCTCTCTGCTCAGCGGTGAGCCTGCTTTCCCCCCAACTCTCTCTGCCTGCCTCTCTGCCTACTTGTGATCTCTGTCAAATAAATAAATAAAATCTTAAAAAAAAAAAAAAGGATGAATACCCAACTTTTGTATCAATATGAGTGGGACTGGAAGAGATTATGCTGAGTGAAGTAAGCCAAGCAGAGTCAATTATCATATGGTTTCACTTACTTGTGGAGCATTAGGAGTAACACGGAAGACACTGGGAGATGGAGAGGAGAAATGAGTGAGGAGAAATTGGAGGGGGAGACAAACCATGAGACTGTGGACACTGAGAAACTGAGGATTTTGGAGGGGGCAGTAGAGTATGCATGGTGGTGGGTATTATGGAGGGCACATATTGCATGGAGCACTGGGTGTGGTGCATAAACAATGAATTTTGGAACACTGAAAAAAATAAACTAAAACTTTTTTTAAAAAGTAGATCCTTTAAATTCTGTGGGTAAACCTTTAAAATAGCAGATTTCTGGGCATGAAACTAGGATGCTGGAGAAAGTTGTTTTATTTACTCCCTCCATTCGATAAAGTCTACATTGGACGTAAAAGTGGGCAATGTTAGAAAGAAGACAGCCTCTGGA
>ML109903.1:92176-111255 GCA_003697995.1 Taxidea taxus jeffersonii | reverse complement strand
GAAGAGTCTCTTCCTCTGTCCCTCCCCCTACTCATGTGTGCTCTCCTTCTTTCTCTCAAATAAATCCTTAAAAATAAAATAAAATATTTTGAAATGTCAGGGATAAAAAAGAGCCATGACTTGCTTTTTATCTTGCCCTCTCTTGTTACTGAGAGTGGCTTCCCTACTCAAGACTATTCCACAGGGGGCGCTTGGGTGGCTAAGTGGGTTAAAGCCTCTGCCTTCGGCTCAGGTCATGATCCCAGGGTCCTGGGATCGAGCCCCGCAAAGCCCGGCAGGGATCTTGCCTCCCTTTCTCTCTGTGCCTGCCTCTCTGCATACTTGTGATTTCTGTCTGTCAAATAAATAAAATCTTAAAAAAAAAAAAAAAGAAAAGACTATTCCACAGAAGCCTAGTGTAGAAGCATCCTGAGGACCTAGAGCACCAGAAATGCCCCTACTGGCAGTCTCCATCATGAACATTCCAATCTCTGTGGCTAGTCTACTGTGTGGGGCCTGACAGGATTTTTGCCAAGACTGGTTTCTATAAAAATACATAGTTGCCAAGGTTTCTTTTTTAGCTTTTTAAAAATTTTCAGTTAATGCTAAATAAAGGGCAAAATTAGAAGCCATCACCACTATAATGACCCAGAACTGAGGACCTGACCAGGTGATTTCTCAACACCTATTGCTGCAGGGCTGTTGATAACCCAGGGCACCTATAAATGTGTATATATGATAGAGGAAAGCTATGCTATACGTTTGAGAGAAAACTCAAGTTTATGGATGTCTGTCATTACTATACTGTGAAATATTTATTAAAGCCATCCTTGGGGCACCTGGGTGGCTCAGTGGGTTAAGCATCTGACTTGCCTTCAGTTCAGGTCATGATCTCAGTTGGGCTCTGTGCTCATAGTGGAACCTGCTTGAGATTCTCTCTCTCCCTCTCCCCTACCCCTCCCCTGCTCATGATAGCTCTCTCCATCTCAATAAATGAATAAAATCCTTAAAAAATAAAAAGCCCCCCTTAACTTCTTGCTGATTATAGACAAACCATATTCTCAATTTGGAATGTAACAAAATACTCCAGCAGTGAGCACTTCTAATATTTGTATATATAAATACATTTTTCTGTATTTGTGTATTTGTATTCTGCCCTTTGCATCACATTGTAGTTTAAGCGTTTTCCATGTGATTAAAAATAGTTGAAAAGAGTGATTTTTTCACTGGCTGCATAGACAATCCATGCTGGTGGAACTATACTCACTGTTGCCACAGTGGGTTTTATGTAGACCTCAAGACTTGTCTCTTGTTTTGAAGTGACCTTAGTAGGTTGGAGAGCCAAATGTGTCTTTGGACTAACAGATTTGAAGTTCATATGGGTTGTGAGAAGAAATCACATCTAATTTGCATATTCATTTTTTCTATTCTAGCCACAATCTAAGATGCTTAATGTTGAAAGATTGAGATAATACATAAGGACTTTTTTTGGCGAGTCGATTTTTGTGCCTATGTATGACCAAACCCAATAGTAGAGACAAAAGCAGTCAAAACAATGAAACATGAAGAGAAGACCAGACTGGATGAAAACGGACATTTATGGAGCATGTGCTATGTGGACACACATACATTAGCTCATTAAGGTCTTAAAACCAACCTGCGAGATAAATAGTACTTAGCCTTAGTTCACAGAAGACGAGCTGGGCTCAGAGGTTTTTTTGTACTTGCCCAGGTGAATCTCACTGGAAATTGGCAGGCCCAGCTTTTGAATCCAGGTCTGTTGAATTCAAAAATCCATTTTCTTTCTCTATTATACCACACTGCCTAAGTACAATTAAATTCCGGCTTGAGATAGTTGCTGCCTGGCTCTCTGTCCCATATCACTCTAAGTCAGAAAGAGAAATTCAGAAAGGTAACCATTGCTCTTGTGGATTGCCTATTTCTGGGAACCACTCAGGGCCTGGGAGTGGGAGGGTAGGTTCATAGGAGATCCACGGTCCCTCAGTCCTTAACATCTGCTCTCCTGCTTGAGCCAGAGCAACTCCTTTTTTCCCAGTTTTACAGATTGGACTTCTGAGTAGGAGGTTGACCCCTACTTTGCAGGCCCTCCCCCGCTACCCTCAGTGTAGCAAAATTTATACCCTGTTGTTTCATTGGAAAAGTAGTGGCCTTTTGCGGGAACTTGGTTCAGAGCCAATCTGTGCTTCCCCCAATACCAAGTGGCTTCTTAGTTTGGTATATCTCCCAGAAGTGTCCTTCCCAGATTTCCAGTGGAAGTATTCATTCATTGAACAAATCATTGCATTGGTTGGGCCTCAATGAAAAAATAATTTTCTTTGTAGTAACTTTTATGTCTTCATTTATGAAGACTGTTCTCTCCCTAACCCCCTAAGACTTCTCACTCAGAATTGTCTTTGCTATGATCAATTATGATAGTTCTGAAATAGCATGCAGTGCTGAGATTTTCCACTTGCCTCTGTGTTTCTTACCACCTCTGCAGTACATGCACTCGTCCATTTATTCATCAGGCTGTCACTTAGCCCCAGCACTGGAGCAAGCACGAGGCCTCCCAGCATCCTCTCCAATGTGCCTTCCCCAGCATTTGTAGAATGCCAGGGGGTTTTCTCTTAGTTTTTTGTTTTGTTTTTGTTTTGCAGGAATTTCTCTCTCTCTCTCTCTCTCGTTTTTCGTGTTTCAAATAAATGTAAAAAAAAACTTATTTACTGACTATTAAAGATCAAGAAGATACTATAGTGTGAAATGTGGTTCAGCATTAAAACAACAATGCTGTGAATAAAATATGTAATATAACATGAACTTGTAAATTAGAAAAAAGTTATCTTTCTCACCTCATAGTTACTTTACATATGTTACCTTAAGCTAAAGACCTAACAAGCTAATGTCTATAAACAGAACAACTTTTCCTCGCATGGTAATCCGAGACAGATTTCTTAGTTTGCCGCTATTTTTTGTGTGTTTGAACTAGGTCTTGTCTCTTCTTGGATTAGTGATCCCTGTCAGTAACCATAGATTGTTTATATAGCACTTTTCACTTTTCACTTTTGTAAATAAGATTCTTCCCAACAACCTTCTGATGTAGATGCATATTAGTGTTCTTATTTCATAATTAAGCTGAGGGCCTGCAGCTGGTGATAGAGAAGGCCTAGAACAACTGATTTTCTCAGAGTCCACTACAGGATCGTTACATTCCCCCCACCCCACACACCCCCAGAATCATGTAGGAATTGTGTCTATTATCATTTGGATGTACCCATTTTCAGGTCCTCAAAAATGAAAAATTTTCCGTGAACATTATACATACTCCTGCTTTTCATGGACAATAGAAAACAGCCTCACAAAATGAATTTGGAAATAGCTGGCCCCTGCTTATGGACAGCTGCCCAAACAGGTACAACATCCATAATGTACACCTTGTTGTCATGCACGTTCAGAATGCAGTGTGACTGATGTGAAGGTACGTTATTATTCTCAGTCAATATGTTGCCCAAGTGCATGAATGTAATACAGTGTGGTATTTTGGAACACGACGTTAGGTTTCCTGATTGGAAATGTTCTTGAACTAAAATATCCTCCGTGAAAAGCTTTTTTTGTGGTTACAAAAAAAGATCAGCATCTCGCAGGTTCCCCGATTTGCTAATTACTTAGAATTCAGATCAGGTATTTGTGGTGAAATTAGCATGCAATAGCTATCAGTTTTTGACAAGGGCTTCTGATGGAAGAAAGGGATGGCTGTAGGTGATAAAGGGATAAGAAAGTAGCAAGTAGATTTTCAGGGTTAAATTTGATCACCTCGGTTAGATGATGGCTTAGTGTTTAAATGTTCAGTGAGAGTGGCTGGATACACAGAAAAAGGCAAAGCCACCTCTTTGAGGAGATGTATCTCAAGAGGTGGGGTCTTTCCTTGGAAAAGACTGATAGCTGGAGCTCTCAGTGTGAGCCATATTACCCCCTCTCATTCTGTGTAGGAGGACCTGTAAGAGCTGGTTATTTTCCAATTAACGAAGGGTAGGAGGTTCTTAATATATTTACACAGAGGCCCTGTTTGATCTATTTCTATCTTTCTATCTATATACCTCTCTGCCCATCTATATATTTATCTCTTCCACTACGCTCGCAGTGTACCAAGGTCTACTTCTAAAAGGACTTAACACTGAATCGGACAAGAACCCCTACTACATTTGGGTCCTGTGCTTCCCTTTGTATCCTCTGTCCTTGGCTAAAGATGTCGATAAAAATGTGAATGTAATATTAACAGTGTACTTTCTTGCCTATGGTGCCCCACCCCCCACCCTCCAGCCCCACCACCATCCTTTAGATACCATAGATGGTTTCAAAATGACTCACCCCTCAACAGGAATGGAGCTATTTTATTCTCCAGTCTTGTGTCAGCTGAAACAATATTTGATTCAACACCTCCCGCAGCCATCCAGATCGTGAGCTGTTTCTTAGCCTCTTTGGGCCTCAGTTACCACATCTGTGCACGGGCAAAGCTGTAGTGTCTGCTTTAAAGGATTGGCTGAGGAGTAAATAAGTGGATATCAGTAAAGCATCTAGCCCTGTAGACATCAAGTAGCTCAGAAAAATGTGCCTGGGAGCAGTATCTGCTACCCTCGAGAAAGAATGGAAGGTTGATGTCCCATTCTGCAGCTTGTCCATCCCCACCACTTCTAGAACGTTGGGAACCCAGGACTGGCAAAAACGGCCTGGCTGATCTCCAGTAGAGATGACCCTGCCGGGGAAGAGACCGTCAGCCCTTCCTTTGAGCCAAGTCAGCTCAGCACTTATTTCCCTGCTGTCTGGAGGAGTGGAAAACTCCACGCTGTCACTGGAAGCACTCTGGAGATCACATCTGTCAGGATGGAATGGCTCATCCCACACTCTGTGGACAACGGCTTGGCATGAAAGCCTGACATGTGATCAACACCCCATTAGGGAGAGTAGTCATGGCAAACTCTTTTTTGGAAGGGGACTGGGTGAGTTTTCCTACGAGGCATTGTGCAGCTGGGTTAGGGCTTTGGCATCGCTGCTCATGAATTGAACTGTGGCTCTCCTGCTCTCCAGGGGTTGGGATTTGGCTCTAGACAAGGAACATACACATGCCTCCGAGGCCTGAGATTGTTGTTCTCTGCAGCTCCAGGAATCATGGAATTTTACTGATGTGGGTGAGGCATGGAGTGACTGGCCCGGTGCTGCTTTCATTTTCGTCTGTTTTTCCATGCATGCCTGTCTGTGTCTGCTTACTCAGCAGCCATTTAAGAATGGCATACCATGTGGCGGTCACTAGGCTAAGCTAGTCACTATATGCACCAGGGGCAGAGAGCTACGTTAAATCAGTCACAGGGACTTTGTCGTTCATCTGTACATGCCCAGTGCCCTTCATAGTGCCTAACACGTGGTGTGGGAAGGGTATCCCTTACCTGTTGGCTTTTGGAGAAGGATGGCGTAAGTATTAAAATGAAGCTGGATGCAGGGTGCTAGGAGAACCAAATAAATGGTATTGTCTGGGATTAACTTTACAATTTGGTTTCATAATCACATATCCCTTAGTTTCCACAGATAACTTTAAAGGGTACTTTTCTTTTTGAAAGGTCAAACAGAGCAGTTAACTTAATTCCCCAACATCACACAATTTGTCATTAACTGTGCCCATCGAGGAACTTCTCTGAATTTAAGTCCCTTTTTATCTTTGTGGCATTGCCTGTATCCTATATGATGCCAAAAGGGCTCTCCCCCCACCCTACCCCCCGAGAGGTGGTGAAAACCTAATGTTTCAGATGACATAATGTATTCCCATCTGACTAAAGTACTTAGTTTTGGTCATTTCTTTATCACACAAACATAATAAGCACCTACCATATATCAGGCATTAACTTAAGTATTCTGTTTAAGATTTACTAGGTGTATCATATTTTTTTTTTCTGAAGCTTGAAAAAAGGATCAATTATGCCTTGAAAATGTATTGATTATACTATTGGCTGGGTGACTTAGAGGGGACTTGAGGCCCCAACAGTCCCCATGGTCCTCGGTATGAATGTCCTTAACATTCATTACAAAAGCTAGATGGTGTTGAGCTCAATATGCACTGGCTGTGTTTTACATTTTGGAAAATCTTTTAAAAAGCAAAGCCTTGATAGGGGCCAGTGGGATATCCTAGAACTGTGATCTTGAACAAGCTTATTAATCTCTTTTCATCTCCCTTTTAACATCATATGTAAAGTGGAGGGGTCTGGAGGAGAAGTTGATTCCTCCAGGGTCTTTACACTTTCAAGCCTTGGCTGTATTTCATGGCCCTGCTCTAAATGATGGCCTCTCAGAATGCCATCCTTACCCAGATTTTCCTCCTTCCCAAACCGCCTCCACCTCCTGGGGGCTCAGGCTTCCTGTTTGCTTTTCACGCCCACAGATTCCTGCTGGGCTGTCTCTGGCGCCATCTCTCCCTGTCTCTGGGGAGGGTAATAGAGAAGAGCTGAGAGGACTTCATGGAGCTGCCTCTTCCACAAGCTATTTTATGACTCATGTACTGTAGGGGGTGCTGGCCTGTAGGGAGGAGAAGGGACACTTCCCCTTCATTTCTGTTGCTTAAAAGAAACACTCAAGGAAGCTACTATCTCAAGCAGACTCCTCTTCCCCACACAGTATTGGATCATTGGCAAGAATTAAACAAAACTCTAGAATTATCCTAAAAATGGTAACAGGAACAGATATTTAAATATGCTAATAACTCTCTTCTGACTCTCCCCCACCCCCCCACACTGTTTTATCCTCTTTCCCTTTGGTTCCTACTCTTAAAAAAAAAGTGACAGGAAACTGGCTTCTCACCCAGTAAAGAGTAGGAACAGCCCTTTGGCTTTTGAGTAGCTTGTGAGATTTTTTTTATAAAATGTTTAAGGGAATTTGTTCCAGAAGAGTCATGGGTGGGGAGGGTGAATAGTTGCAACTGGATTAACACCCTGCCTGTTGGGTTCTGAGGCATCAGTAGCCTCTTTCTCTGTATAATTGATTCCAGGTTCCGGAAAACAAAGCCCAGAAGGCATATTTGCCTGTTTGTACCTTGGCTTGATGGAAATGCTAGGGTCTCCCTTCACGTTGAGTATGAGAGGAAGAAACAGCTGCTTTTTGAGGTGTTGGAATCCTTAAAGCTCTGCCCAGTGATTCACTACATTAGCTGTATCTAAACACATCATCAGCCTTTGTCAGGTGTCTGCTGTCCTTGGCTAATTAATGTTATTGGAGGAAACTAGGAATTTTTTCCCTCCACAGCTGAAGATGAGACAGAATTTGTCAGGCATCATAAACAAGTGTATTTTGCTTAATCTTTCCCGTTGGAATGATCTCAGTTGCCTTGTAGCCCAAGGACTACCTCCAAATATCTTCCTAGGCCTGAGGCTACAACACCCTAAATTGTCAGCATCCACTTAAAGAAGCTAAACCAAGGGACTAATGTGGCTTTGCTCTTTAACATCTCTCTCTGTCTCTCTCCTTTTTTTTTTTTTAATTGCCTCTCAATGTGGAAACACTTGATGCCTTCTCTTCAGTTGCATTTGGCTGTGTTTGAGGTGTATATGCATGCCCAAAGAAATATTTCTTCCAATATTTTGAACCGGAGAAGTAATAGTATCTGCATCATTGATTTGCCCAAAGATCTCCTTGCCCAGGTGGATGCCCACTTCATAATTCCTAAAGCAGAACCATCATTTTTCACATTTCTCAGATCACTCTCTACTTCTGAGCCAGCCAAAGGTCTCAACATGTATTGTCTGCCATAATACATGGCAGACACAGTAACATAACCAATGACCTTTCCACACTGCACACACCTGCACATAAGGGAAAGAGATAGTGGGTGTCTTAGCTTGAATACCACCATTTTGTTTCCCATTTGAGGAAACCTAACAGAATGTAGGACTTGGAGAAGACCTTTATTATGTAATGACCTTCAATCCCTCTAATTTATATTAGAAACCTTAATTATTTGAAAGCTTTAGAAGGCATACTATTTCTAGCCACAAATGACTCATGACAGGCCTGGAATGACAGGTCATCTAGAGTCGCTGAGAACCACTTCTTTCTAGTTCAGATACTGTCTATGGACCTCTTGCCCAGAGGTTTGGTTAGTAATGGAGTACTATGGTTCGCAATTTCTTAGTATTTTTTTCACCTCACAAACCCCAGGGCACGAGAAAGCTTATGAGTCTGACAGAGCAGCCTTCTCAGAAATGTCTAGTATATACCTATTGAAACGGCTTATCTGTGGATCCTTCCTGTGTTGCCTTTTCCTTTTGTACCTCTTTCCATTCTATAAACAGGGTATGTTAAGAGAAAGAGTGGCATTCACAGACCCCAGAGAATAAAGCCAAATGTTTGCAGAGAGCAAGGTCTTCAAAATTAGTTGTGGGCTTTGAGGAGGTGGAAGGGTGGACTGAGTGAGAGAGGGCATAGGCTAAAGGCCTGGTACTGGGAAAGAAGGGAGAAATGGAGAGTCTTATTAGCAACTGTAGGATGTAAGCATTTAAAATCTGCCAGTCAATCAGAACCAACCTGCTTCATACCAATTAGCTACGTGAGCCCACTGCGGGCAAGATGTCCAAGTGGTTGGAAGCAGCTTGGTCCTACAAAGTTTGCTCACTGTTAGGAGACTAATAAATGCTAGCCAACCTGAGTGATACTGGCTGAGTTCCACTCCAGCCCGGGCCTCCATGTCATTGTATGTCCTTGTGTAACACTTTGCTCCTGAGGGTTCTGAGCAATTGAAGAGGGAGGCCATGCATGAAGAAACCTGCAATCCAGAATACACAAGGTCATTACTGACGTGTGTAGCCATAGAGCAGAGTCATGGAGCTTAGAGCCAGAAGAAAATTTAGAGTATGACATGCCCAAATCCCCTCATGAAAGTCAATTAACAAAAATTATATAGCCAAACATTCACATCGGTGCCCTGTAATTAGTGACTGGAGTTTAAGGTACTCAACAAGGTAATAAAGCCTATTAACAGCCATGAGATCCATGGAGTCTCTCTGGCACAGATAGCGGGTTAGCAGCTGCTCACTGGGTGAAGTGGTTGAAAGAAAGAAAACACTATCACTCAGAGTCTGTTGGGCCCCATCCAGCCAGGGCCAGTCACACCCAGATTTCCTTTCCTGGTAAAAGCTAGCAAAATTTCTCTCATGTATCTGGGGATTGAAGGAGGATCAAAATATTGAGGGACAAATCACCCCATCCCATTTAAGGAGTAATAGCGCAAACTTATTTTAACATTGATACTAACCAGAGATGAGTTTATCATGCCATTCTCCCAGATTAAGGAGCAAACACCTGGACTTGGCATTGAGACCCCGCCCACCCCCCCACCCCCCCCACCCCCGCCCCGGCCTCCCTTAGGACATCAGCCTGCCCTCCAGATTCCTTTCCTCCCAATTTCTACCCGTGCTGCAGTCGGTCTTCCAATCCTCTGCACTCAGGTAGCTCCTTATCTGATGTGGTTCTCTATCAGGAAGCCTTCCCTCCAGAGTCTACTTAGTATACTCATAATTATCCTTCAAAAGCCAGTTCAGCTGGGACTTGTTTTATAAAATGTAAAGAGCATTGATCAGTCCTTTGTCCGTAGCTCTGTTAAAGCAGCCCGTGAAGTGCTTCTTTATCTGCAAGTGCTTGCATGTAAGGGTCTTTTTTTTTTTCCCTCTCAGGTTCATGTAGAGCCTGGTATGAAGTCGTTCCCTACTAAATACCTTTGAGTATATGGATGGACAGATGCATAGGCAGATGTCCCAAAAAGCTGCTCTCCTGATCTTCTGTATAAATGTAAACTCTTTAAGGGCAGAGATGTCAGTCTGTTTTATTCACTGCTGAATGCCCCAGCACCCTGATTAGTACTTAACACATAACAGGTTTCAATAAATACTTGAATGAAACACGAGTTTTTCAAGGTTTTAACTTATGAAGATACTGGACCTTCATTCACAAATACAATTGATTGAGAAGCAAGTATCCTTTTAGACCCATAATGATACTTTACCTCACAGTGGGTTGGCATGGTTGTCTTCTTCAGACCTTCCCTCTTGCCATTTCCTTCTGGGCACTTCTTATCAGTGAGAGTTGGCAGGAGCTCAGCTGTTTCTCCAGTTCAGGAATTAGGGAACCTTTAAGCAAATAAGAGTTTTAGGTGGTGTCTTCAGAAAAATGTCCAATGAAAATGTGTTTATAGGGGTGCCTGGGTGGCATAGTTGGGTAAGCGTCTGCCCTTAGCTCAGGTCATGATCTCAGAGTCCTGGGATTGAGCCCCACATTGGGCTACCTGTTCAGTGGGGAGTCTGCTTCTCCTTCTGCCTGCCACTCCCCCTGCTTGTGCTCTCCCCACCCCCACCCCGGCAAATAAATAAATCTTAAAAAAAGAAAAAACCTAAAAAAATGTGTTGCTAGCATTTACTTTTCTACTGCTGCCTTTCCTGGTTTATTATTCTCTACCAGGAAATTTTGGCAGGGGGCGAGGAGGTGCAGTTGTTTGTTTTTAGATTGCACATAGAGGAGAGAAACTGTTGAGTTGCAGAGAGTGTTTGAAATAGTACTGGGATTTTTCCCAAGCTACTCTGACTGACAGCTTGATGGAAAAAGATGAACAGTTCTTTTTGCCAACTCCAAAGCAGACTGGGCCTTGTTTACGATGAATATGGCAAATGGAAAGACAAACCCGTGTTAACAGTGGACACAGAAATGGAGGGCAGTATCCCCGTTTTGTTTATTGAATTTTGCCTTATACCCATCAGCACCCTGCTTACAGTAGTCTATTTAATGCTAGGTGGTGCATTTGAAGAAAATGTTGGATGAGTCGTGTCATCAAAAAAGGTGGCAGGAGTCAGATCTCTGAACCTTTGCATTTAACACTGAAAATGATGGTGCCTGGAGAAAGGAGTACTCAGCCTCAGGGGTTACAGGCCTAGTAGCGGTGTCAGGACCCATGTGTAGTATTTGTTTTGTAGGGTTTAACTTTTGGGATATTCAGATTGGTCCTCTTAAGATGTGTTAAAATGAGATATTTCAGTATTTGTGAATCCAGGAGTAGGTTTCAGTGCTTATCATTTGTCTTCTGAGCTTCACTTGGTACCCAAATATAATGACTTGCTAATGATTAGGAGCATTGGCCCATACATGTCTTCCCGAAAGAAAAGGGGGAGGTGCTAAAGAACACAAGGGACGTGTTCATCTATTCACTTGTTCTACTTCGTGATTGCATATGAAGTATACAACACTGTACTTGGTGTCTAGTGGGAAAGGACTCTGTAAAGAAGTATAGAGTTCAGGGTGTAAGCCTGGCTCATTGCTTAACTGCTGTGCATCGTAACCAACTTGGAGTTTGGTGTCTTCATATCAGCGTCAGACTTGGACGACATAGAATGCAGAAAGTGTTCACCTCATATGCTGCCTATTGATATTAAAGTGCTATGATGAGAAGAAATGAAGCCACACTGGGCATAGAGTAGATGGATACTATCTGATTGGCTGCTGATGTCTGTTATGGACAGTGGGTTGAAGGCTACAGTATGTGTGCAACTTAATTGCTACTCTGGGCCTGATGATCTGGGAAGTTGCACTGCCAGTATACTATTGCTCCCTAAGGTTGAGTCTTTGCCTTCTAAGAACTTAAAACTTCTGCAGATGGGTATAGTTCTGTTTCATTTAATTTAAAAATCATGGAATGGAAATTGAAGTAATTTCAGATTCCCCTTGTAAGTGGAGAAATGGCAGTTTTCTTGCAGGCACCTCTTTCCTCCCAGGTCACTGGTCTTAAACAGAACAAAACAAAGGTATAGTTCTCCTAGTCAATCTCATTTCCATGTATTTTGATGAAGAGTACTGAAACTGATCCCAACGGACCAGTAGAATTCTTCTTGAGTTACTATTTAGCCTAAATGAAAGTTTAGTCATCTATGCCTCATTTCAGTGAAAACCTTGAATCTTTAAATAAGTCACATGAAGTTTAAAAATATAAGCAAGAGCCTTTTTGTATATTTTGGTCTAGGAGACAGATTTAACTCTAATTTGAAATTGTGTTTCATTAGGAATGTTTTCTTTTGACTGTGGGTTTAAATTAAGGTTGTTATACATAATAGTGTTAGCCTAGGGAGGGCTGGAAAAGGTCGTTAAATATGGACCAAATTTATGAGATGATCTGTTTGTATGCACATATACAATCAAATGATGCCTCAAAAATAATTATTTTTAAATCGTGCCTTCCATTTTAAAGAATGGCAATTGATACAGAGCTTTAGAAGCCTATTTGGAATCAACCAAATGAGGCCAGAAAGTGCTTCACAAGTGACTTTCTAAAGTATTTTACTTCTAATAAGTATGATAGAATGCCCCTTGTCACGTTTGCCTTTTTGCGACCCCAAAGTACACTCTTAAGCCCTATGATACCCCTGAAACCATAAAAGCTTAAGAGTTAATTGAGAAGGAGGATTTAGTCCTGTTTCGCCACATACAAAGGGGTTTCACCATGTGTGATATTCCTCAACTCTTTAAAGATGAACAAAAACCATGTACACTTGGAATTGCAAAGGTTATATGTGGTTTTTGCCTCTTGTTTTACTGGAAAGGTGAGGCTTTTGGTCTACGGATCCCTGGCTGGTTATGGCAGGGCTAGACATCCCATCACGAGCACTTGACTCCTAGTCAAATGCCTGTTCTTTCTTTGAATAATTAAGAAAATAGAGTATAAAACAGGATGAAGTCACATGGATGTCACAGAAAAAAACGGGAGTTCCTAAACAGTGATTTGGCTTTCCACACCAATGCTTTTTTAAAGCTGCTATGAAGTTTTCTTCTCTGGGATATTGGTATGTTGCATAATTTCTGAGTCCAAGGAACAGGTAGTTTCCCTTCCTCATGCTTTTCCTTTTGTTGCTGCTACCTGGAAGCTCTTGGCTAAGGTTCGTGTTGAGTCTCCACAGTTTTGCTGTAAGCTTCTTCAAATCCTCTCTGGAGAGAAGTAGGAGAACAAATTAAGAAACAAAAGTATTATTTTAGAGAGAATGGTACCTTCCTGGCAGCTGGAATAACTTCTTCTCTAGTAGTGATGGTGAGGTTCTTTTTTTTTTTTTTTTTGTCAGAGAGAGAGAGAGTGAGAGCAAGCACAGGCAGACAGAGAGGCAGGTAGAGGCAGAGGGAGAAGCAGGCTCCCTGCTGAGCAAGGAGCCCGATGTGGGACTCGATCCCAGGACGCCGGAATCATGACCTGAGCCAAAGGCAGCTGCTTACCCAACTGAGCCACCCAGGCATCCCTGATGGTGAGGTTCTTTTGAAGAACTTTGTCTGAGGAGCTCACTAGACAAGAGGAGACCTTTGGAGGCCTCAGGGTTCAAACCAAAGATAAGACCTATGTTTAGGTGAGGTGGGACAAGAAGGACCATAGATAATTAAGCTGAGCACAGATGTGGGAAGAGGTGGTCCCACAGATCCTCCATAACATGAATGATTGAGACGGGATGGAACTGGTTGAATTTCTTATGGAAAGCTTATGGAAGCTGGTGATGGGGCTATCTTCTCTGTAGGTGATAGCACGTGAACAGAGTCAGCTGACGAGGTGAAATTCCTCACACTGCAGTTACATTTGCTTAGCAAACCATACCTCAGCATTTGGAAACCCCAGATGGAGCTTTTGTTCATTTGTTGGAAGCATCATCAGGGGGAACAGAGCAAGTTGCCTAATGTGATGCCCTAACAGAGCGAGCAGGGGAATGTCCATCTAACAAGCTAAGCAGATAGGAATCTGCAAAGGGTGTATCCACAGACTGAGCCAGAGCCCCACTCCACATCACAAGCCTTGTAAGCAGTGTTTATGAGTACCCTTTGTCTTAAAGATTTATTTATTTGAGAGAAAAAGAGTGGGTGCAATTGTGGGGGAGGGGCAGAAGGAGAGAACCCAAAGCAGATTCCCCACTGAATGGGAAGCCCCACCTGGGGCTCGATCCCATGACCCCAGGATCGTGACCTGAGCTGAAACCAAGAGTCAGACGCTCGATTGAGACACCCAGGTGCCCTTGTGAGTTCCCTTGGTTTAATCAGCTCTCACAAAGGGTCACTTGGGTAGACTTTTGGCCTTACAAAAGATTATCTAGGCCTCCTTCCCTCTTGGACTTAACAGACTATGTGATACCAGTGTAATCTGATTTTAAGTTAACTTCTGAGTAGATTTATAAGGACCTTTTAATGATACTGAACACTAAGTTCAGGGCATTGTCTATTGCACTTTCTGACCTGAATGAATTGGCCATGAATTTGTAAGAAGGTTGTAAAGATCTTTAGGCCATGCCTCCCCACCCTGTTTCTGTTGTTCTCCATTCATTTTTGGGAGAGAAGAGGTAGTTTGAATTAATTTCTTAGGTCTTTTAAGAACACTTCATAGGAGTGGATCCACTATATTTCATGCCTTGCACATGTTTTCAGAGGCTAAGGACAGGCTCTCTAATAGAGAGCAAGGTGGTTTGGTGACTAGGTGACTAGGTAACAGATCACTCTTATTTACCTTTGTAACGTTGAACAGACTGTGTAGTATCTGGGAAAGTGAAGCTAGGAGCCAGGAGCCCAGCACTGGCTTCCGAACACCTGTGTTTGGATGTACCTGAGGCACCAGAAACCCAACAAATGCAGAGAAGGGCTTGTGACCACTGCCCCCCTGCTCCCCCACCCCAGGCTTCCTCCTCCCCCTACACTTTCAGTTCTTTTGTTTACTTCCAACCCTTAGAGACCAGCATCCTCTTCTCCCTGGGTCTCCTGGCCTGATTGCTCCAAACCTCCAACTTCCCCTCTCTTAGGTCACTTTGCTTTGGCCCCACTGCCACATCCTTGGTCCACGTCTATTGATGTGACCTCCTTGGTTCCCTCTCTGTTCCTTGCACATCCCCGTGTTGCCAGAGTAGTGTTGGCTCCAGGAAGCAAATCATACCCTGTCTCTTTGTTTGAAATCCCTTGGTGGCTTTCCTTAACCTTCCTGAAAAAGTGCATATTTGTTGAGGTGATTTTGAATGAACTGCTCTTGTTTCTGCCCTGTCCTGTTTCTCACCAGGTCCTCCACATTATCCCCAGGCTGTAAGCAGGATGAACCAAAATGAAGCAGGCATGTAAAAAACCTGAAGATTAGAGACACGCACACACACACACACACACACACACACGCGCACGCGCGTGCTACTGACTGGTAATTCCTATTTGAGAACTAAGATCATAGGTACCTCCCTCACTTGGGCTTAGAAATAGGAAAGGAAGGTCACCTGGTGAAGAAAGCCTCCCTGTGGGAGACTAAGAAGTTACTAATAGAAGGCCCATTTTTTCCCAAACAATTTCATCTTTTTTCCTTTGGTCTCCAACCTATTCTGTCTTCTTGGAGGGCTGGAGCCAGGATTTCCTGAGCCAGAATCAGCGAGCATCTAGCAAGGGCTAGAAACTTCCATGCTCTGTCTCTAGTGTCCTTTTGCACTTGTCAGATGTGACCTTCCTCTCTCTTCCTGGAAGGCTGGGAAGGGTGACTGCAACTTGCTGTATCTGAGCTACGTGGTATCCACAAGGAGCTGGAAGAGCCAAGCTGGAGTGGTCCGGCAAACCCCATGGAAGGCCAGTGTCCCAACTGTCCATCCTGTGGGCTCCTTCAGTGCCCCTCCCCCCTTCAGTTTCCCTCAGGTGGTGAAAATGTCTGTGGTGCAGGCGCTGGCTTTGTGGTTGACTCCTGTGAAAGTTCTGGGAAATAAAATAAGACAGCCTGAAAATGGCCAGAATGCAGGAGGCGTCTCTCCAAATTGGACCTATTGTGATGTTTGGCCTGGTTGAGGCTCTCCAGTGCTGGGGTGGGGGGGGGGGGCAGAGGAAATGGAATCCATTTGGTTCCCCGTGACTACCCCCTGCCATGAATAGCCTGAAGAGGGTTTTCTTGTGAAAATGTCTGCTTCAACCTTCTGTTTGGAGCCCGTGTTTTATTGTGTCCCCCCCCTTCTGCTGCTGCTATTTTCCTGCCTCTACCCTGACAAAGCACCAGGTTTATTCTCTTGCTCTGTGTGTTGGCCCGCCTGGGTGTCTAAGCAATGTATCAGCCTCAGCTAATACATTAGAATTTGAATAAATGTATAACAGCAGGTAGCAAGTGACTGGTGACAGGGTGACATATTGACTTAATATCTTGTGTAATGTGATATGAAGGATGTGCCTTTTGGTGTGTATTTTCATTTTAATTATTTTTTGTTGCTTTTCTTAGGCAGACACTTGTAGGCAGTTTTGAGTAATTGTCTGAAATCATTAACATGTTTATTAAATAAGGAAGCAGAGTGCATTATCTAGCGAATCAATTATGTAAATGCACGAAAAGCATAAGAAATTAGTCTTTAACTGTTGCTGAACTGCATCCGTTTTCTAAATTATGGATGAAAGTTGCTGTGTGCATATGCCCCTACTGGTGGGGGGGGAGGGAGAGCTATTTAGGTGCATTCCCCTTTCTCTGAGTTTTATAGCAGCAACAATTGTTTTTTTTGGTTTGTTTGTTTCTGTTTTGTTTTGTTTTATGTTTTTTCCAAGAGGGCGCATTTCTGAGGTATAACAACTAGTGGGGATTTATGTAGATGACAACAGATGGTCGGCAGTGAGAAACAGAGCAGTCTCCATCGAAGGGTCTGGGTGAAATGATAAAAACAGTGTTAGTGAAGCAGAAGCAATAGCACCTCTCCTATGGATAACAACAAAACTATCTAGGTTCAGCATTCTCGATAATGTTTTTTTGTAAGCCAAAGCATTGTTCTTTCTGATGGCTTAGAAATAAAATGTTTAAAAAATTTTTTGCCCTTGACTTGAGTCAAATGTTTGGTAGCTCTGGTGTTTTTCATTTGGGAAGCAGTTGCCCCAGATAATCGGGAATACACTCAAAGTACCAAATAAATTATGTCAGCATTTAAAATCATCACCCTTTACTTTATCCCTTTATTGTATGGTGGTTTTCCGTTTCTTTCTTTCTTTCTTCCTCCTTTCCTTCCTTCCTTTCTTTCTTTCTTTTTTCCTTTATTCCTTCCTTCCTTTTTTTTTTTTCTTTTTTGTCTCAAAATTTTGTGGGCCTTTCTCTCCATGGAGTCAAATAGTTGACCCAAACATACATAGGTTTCCATTTTTGGCCTTGTGTTTATTTATTTATTTATTTATTTATTTTTGGCCTTGTGTTTAATGACTGAAACAATAGTACTGAACTCCTGCCTCTGCTCTTGGCTGAACAAATTTCCTCTAATCCTCCTGATGGCCATCCAAAAAGGAAGACTGGAGCAGAGATCCCACCTGCTTTGAATTCTTTGGTAAAGGTTTAAGCTTAGATTAAAGCCTACTCAAAAGAAAATAGTAGGTAGAGGAAGGCTAGAGTTCTAGTGTGTGAAATTTTTAGCTTTCTGAGCCAGGGAGAGACAGTTGCCTGTTATTATTACTCTGTTGTCTTTAAAACGGAAATCAGGGACGCCTGGGTGGCTCAGTTGGTTGAGCGGCTGCCTTCAGCTCAGGTCATGATCCCAGCGTCCTGGGATCGAGTCCTGCGTCGGGCTCCTTGCTTAGCGGGGAGCCTGCTTCTCCCCCTGCCTCTGCCTGCCACTCTCTCTGCCTGTGCTCTCTCTCTGACAAATAAATAAATAAAATCTTTAAAAAACAAAACAAAACAAAACAAAAAAAAACGGAAATCAGGGCTCCTGGCTGGCTCAGTTCCATAGAGCATGGGAGATTATTTAAAAATAAAATCTTGGGGCGCCTGGCTGGCTCAGTGGGTTAAAGCCTCTGCCTTCGGCTCAGGTCATGATCCCAGAGTCCTGAGATGGGGCCCCACATCGGGCTCTCTGCTCAGCGGGGAGCCTGCTTCCCCTCCTCTCTCTCTGTCTGCCTCTTTGCCTACTTGTGATCTGTCTGTCAAATAAATAAAATCTTAAAAAAAAAAAAGTATTTAAAAAAATAATAAAAAAAATAAAATCTTAATAGTACTTAATCATATCAACCACTTAGGTTACCAGTCTTTGTTGACAGAATATTTTGGAAGCCAAAAGAAAAATAGGATGGGAGGCAGAAGGATGTTGTAGAAAGAGGTAAACATCTAGAGAATGGACTGGACATGGCTACTTTTAGTGGAATTACATAGAATTGTTCATTTAACCTTTGTGCGCTCTGTTTGCATATTGGCAGTCTGGGAATGATAAGACAGAACTCCTAGGGTTGTTGGGATTAAATTGGAATCTTTATTAGGGTACATATGAGCACTCATTATAATTCTTAGAACAGTATTTCAGGAGCTCAGTTTCCTTTCCAAAAGTGTTAATAGCTGCTAGGATTTGAGTTAAATTGGTGTAGTTGCAGTTTCCTGTGTAGAAGACAAATACATCTAGAGACTTGATACAGATTACTTGCACGTAGGAGTATGTTTATGATACTGTAAGAGAATCCAGGAGATGGTCTAGCTATAGTAGGATGCAAACAAGAAAGTTCTTCTAGATACAGAAAACATCTTAATGTATAAGCCATAAACATAACTTTACAGACATATATTTTGATTTCATGTTCAGATTTTCTTTTGGACAAGTATCATGAAAAATAATATACAGGGTAAAAAAAAAATACAGTTTAAAAGAATATGCAGTGGGAACATGTGACCTATCCTTTTACCTCCAGACTGACTCCAAAGAAATAACCAGTGTTAATAGGCTTTGTGATTATTTTGGATATACATAGGAATTATTCCTGTAGATTCAGAATGTAAAGATGCTGGGTCAAAGGATATATGCACGTTTAGTTTAGAAATAGAAGCCACATTGTCTTCCAAAGAGGTCTTAAGGATTAGAATAATGTAAGAGTATCAGGGTAAGCGTATCAATATTAACAACTCTGCATTGGCAATCATTTTTTCTCAGAACAAATGGTACTTACTGTTGTTTTTATTTTGGATTTTGTTAATTGTGAATGAAGTTGAACATCTTTTTTGTGTGTTCATTAGCCATTTGCTTTTCTCCTTTTATGAACCTGGTCTTACTAACTGCCTTAGATACTGAGATATGCTACCCAGATCACCCTTCAAGAAAGAAGCTCCA
>ML109903.1:67538-92076 GCA_003697995.1 Taxidea taxus jeffersonii | reverse complement strand
CCCCCCCCCCCCCCCCCCCCCCCCCCCCCCCCCCCCCCCCCGCCCTGAGCTCTTTGCTGCGATTTCATTGCTGTGTCCACCTTCCTTTGTGCAATCCTGGCTCTCTCCCGGTGGGGCTTGATCCCTCCAGTGCTCCTGCCCCCTCTTCTGCATCTCTTACTCTTCTTTCAGGAAAGCCAGTACCCATTTTGACACAGCATTCTTGGTCCTTTTCTAATTGATTGGAAGGCATTCCATTTGGGAGAAATTCACCTTTTGTCTCATTTAGGAGCTGCAAATACTTTGCCTCCTTGTTATTTGTTTTTCACTTTGGTATTGGTTCTCCTTGTCTTTCAGACGTTTCAAACACTCAAGCAAATGTATCAGTTCTCCTTGCTTTTATTTTATATTTTAATTTATGGCATTTGGTTTTTGTCCCTTGCCTAGCAGGGCCTTCCTTATGGAAAGATTTTTTTTTTTAATGTTCCCTTTTTTTTGTTCTAACAACTTTATTTTTTACATTTAAATTTTTGAGCCATCTGGGATTTATTTTGATGTAGAACATGAGAAGGGAACCAGGACTATTTCCCCTCCTCGTAACTGGCCAATTGTACCGACATATTTATTGGATAATCCATTATTCTCCCACATCTGAAGTGCCAACTTCATTATATAATAAATTTCTATGTGTATAATGTCTGTTTCTGAAATAAATTTGCCCATTTTTCTTACAATTCTTTTGCTAGTAACAAACTTTCAATTACCTTAGCTTTATAGTATATTTTAATATCCAGTAGAGCTAATAACCCATATTTCCTGACCATCCCCACGGGTTAATTTTCCATGCACATTTATTTTTTTCTATGCACATTTTAAAATTAACTTTCCCACTTTCAAAAATACTCTTGTTGGGGGGCTCAGTGGGTTAAGCCTCTGCCTTCAGCTCAGGTCATTATCTCAGGGTCCTGGGATCGAGCCCCACAACTGGCTCTCTGCTCGGCGGGGAGCCTGCTTCCTCCCCTCTCTCTGTCTGCCTCTCTGCCTACTTGTGATCTCTGTCAAATAAATAAAATCTTTTAAAAAAATACTCCTGTTGGCATTTTTACTGGGATCACATTAAATTAACAGAGTGAGGGGTGGGTGGAGATACCATATTTACAGTTAGTTTCATCTATGAACAAAATGTGTCTTTCCATTAATTTGCCACTTTTTATGTCTCACTATGAGACCTTAAGGTTTTTTTCTCAATTCTAAATGCTTTAAATTTTTCCTTGAAAATGAATGTCCTTTTGCTCTTGCGAATTGTATCTTCTCTATATTTAATTGGCTTTGGTTTGTATGAGAGAAACGATTGCTGTACAGTAGTTTTGCAATCCTCTACTTTTCTCAGTGTTTTCATTCATTTACAGTTGATTATTTTTTTTATACTTATTTATTTGACAGGCAGAGATCACAAGTAGGCAGAGAAGCAGGCAGAGAAAGAGGAGGAAGCAGGCTCCCCGCTGAGCAGAGAGCCCGATGTGGGGCTCGATCCCAGGACCCTGGGATCATGACCCGAGCCGAAGGCAGAGGCTTTAACCCACTGAGCCACTCAGGCGCCCCATACAGTTGATTATTTTTGGTTTCCTAGGTTGATATGGGTATCCTCTGCAGCAATAATAATTTTGCCTCTTTCTAATTTTTTTAATTCATGACCGTAGGACTCTGGTAGGGCTGTCAGACTGGGGAGGGGGCTGCTAAATAACAGAAATTTATTTCTCACAGTTTTGGAGCCTGGAAGTCCATGGTGAGCTGGGGGAGGCAAGGGAAAGCATGAACTCTGAAATCCCTTCTGCTAAGGACTAATCCTTTAAGGGCAGGGCCTCACCCTTATAACCTCTTTTAACTTTAATTACTTCCTTCAAATAGAGCCAAGCTGGGAAGGCTAGGGCTTCAACATAGGAATTTGGGGGGTGGCAGGGCACAAACATTTGGTCCATAACAGTGACTTTCTCCTAATTGCATTGGCTGGTGCTAATTGGAAAGTGTAAACGTGTAAAAAGTGTAAAATTATAGCAGTGGCCATTTTTGTCCAGATGACAACATTGCTTATGTGGTACTATTAAGCCTGATTCCAGCTTTTGAGCTAAGATACATTTATCTCAATATTTTTGCCATAGTTGGAAGTATTCACGAGTTCCTATTTTAACACATTAAATCATAGTAGACTTTGATTTTTTTTTAAAGATTATTTATTTATTTGACAGACAGAGATCACAAGTGGGCAGAGAGACAGGCAGAGAGAGAGGAGGAAGCAGGCTCAGAGCAGAGAGCCCGATGCGGGCCTCGATCCCAGGACCCTGAGATCATGACCTGAGCTGAAGGCAGAGGCTTTAATGATTTTATCGGTTTGCTTTTTCTGTTAAGATGATCACAAGGTATTTCTTATTTAGCTTATTAATACTATGAATCATAGAAGTAGAATTTCTGTTCACAAATGATTGTGGTATCCCTGAAATTTGTCTTATTTGTTTGTTTTATGTTATGCTTTTATCATGCTGGTGGATTGTTTGCTAATGATTGAGTTAATATTTTTACATCATTGTTTATAAGTTAGATGGATCTGAATTTTCTTTCTTGGGTTATTTTTGTTAAGTTTGAAAGCAGTGTTAAAGCTGTTTCGAAAAAAAATAACTTGGAAGTTTTATTTCCTGAATACATATTTAGGTATTTCAGTGTGAATCAGTATGAAATGGCTTATTGTCAGTGTCTTTCTCAGTGTTTCCTTAAATATGTTTTTGGAGGAAAATAGTTGATAGATTACAATAATTGCCAGGCTTGGGCCTGTCCTCTTGGAGCTGAAAAAGGAGAATGGAGAGGCTAACAGATATATTTCTAAGGAATAGAGAGAGTTGTGTCTCTCTGCAGGTACTATGAGAAGGTGGGGAGCTGGAACACTGGGAATCCATAGAAAAAATCTTGGAGATACTTAGGGTAAAAACAACAACAAAAAACCTTTAATAAATTGTTCTATATTGTATGTAGTTTGAAATGATGAATCTTGATGTATTCACACAGTTATCCTATAGCACAACATAAGAAGGGCAAATGCTGTCACAGTTCCTTCTGCTTTCCTCTTATCTGGAAGTGTTCCGTGTGTCTTAGCTTCCCCTGCCTCCACCTTCCCCACAGAGCCCAGGATCCACCTGTTGGCACTCACTGTCTAGACACCAGGACTCTGTCATTTCTCTTTCCCACAAAATCCTTGGTGTGGCAGCAACTTGCTAAGAAACTGTTAGGCCAGTCCAAGCTCAAGTGGAAATTGGTGATGATGGTTTGTTTTCCTGCCTCCAGAAGGTGACCTGTTTGCATTTTTCAGGGTGACCTGACAATACTTAAACCAAAGGAGTGGGTGGTGACCTCCTCAGCAAGCTTGAACAGCGTTTGTGTGTGCCTGATGGAGCCATACTTCTAGCTTTTGCTGTTACAAGCAGGGTTGGTGTTATACTAAATAAATCAAGTCGTGATACTATCTGATTCAGCTTTAGCAGTCGTAATCTTTAAAGGTGTTGCCTCCTTTTGTAAAGTCTTTTTCAAGTTTCTCTTCTAGCAGATTTCTTCTTCCTCTTCTTTCTTCTCCTTCTCTTCCTTTTCCTCCTCCTCCCCCCTCCCCATCTTCAGATTTATTTGTGTTAGAGAGAGAGAGAGAGAGAGTGTGTGTGTGTGTGTGCGTGCGTGCGTGCACAGGTGGGTAGAGGGGCAGAGGGGAGAGACAGAGAACCTCAAGCAGACTCTGCACTGAGTGTGGAGCCTGATGTGGGGTGGGATCCCACTACCCTGAGATCATGACCTGAGCCGAAACTAAGAGTTGGATGCTTAACCACCTGAGCCACCCAGGTGCCTCACCTCCAGGAGATTCCTAAAATTTGAAAAAGACTTTTTGTTTTGTTTTTGGTTTCTCTTTCCCTCTTTTTCAACTTGGACAGTGTGATTAAATTGGATCATTTTGCTGCCTTTTTTTTTTTTCTTTTTGTTTTCTTCCCTCTCTGGGTCTCTCTCTCCTAGTCCTGAGTAATTGTGTTAGACTTTTTAACAGGGTAGAAGATTATGTAAAAACATGTGTATTGCCTTAAAACTGTCCCAGTCACAATTGTTGTGATAAATTCATTCCAAATTCTACATTCTACATTCTGCATTCCAAATTCCGAACTTAGTTGATCTTAAAAATTTACTTCTCATGACTTAGGCTGAAGAACATTGTGCCTAAGACAAATCTGTGAACGTTGCTTCCACCCTGGAAGTCAATATGCACCCCTTTGTAAAATATATATAAGTCTCTGAAATATGAATATAGCCTTTTGAAGTGTGGACAGAAGTCCTTGATCAGTTTTTGGCTTTAAAAATAATGTTTTTTGGGTCCAATTTACACTTTGCTGTTGTGATACTAACAGATAAGAGTACTGCAAATAGAATGAAGTCGGTAGGATTTAGGGTTCTGAAAGGAGGTTTCTTGTGTGAAAAACAGCTTTTCTTGACAAGCTGCTTGTCAAGGTTTTCAGCAGCCTCTCTTCTCATTTACTTATTTGGTTTGAGGGAGTTAGGAAGGTGTTTGGTGTATTTTGTGCTGGCAGCTCACATGTCAAAAACACAAGACTAAAAATATTCTCCAAATATGAATATACAGTAGTTTCTTCTTCTTCCTTTCTCCCTCCCCCTAGAGTACTAGCGCTAAGAGCCAGGCAGATAGGCTGACCCCTGGGAAAACTGCCCTGAGGTGAACCCCTTTTCTTTCCTACCACTCCGGTGATTCCTTGTAAGATTTCAGGTTCCCCTTGGGGTGCCCTGTCTCCCTGGCCCCTCCCCAGCATTCTCTCATCTCTACTGTCCACCACTAGAACTTCTCTTTCCTGGTTCCATTGTTTTATAGTGTTAAGAATTTGGGCAAAAATTGTTTTGCATCTGGCAGTGCAAAACTGGAAGTGGTTAGGTGCTCTTGGTTGATGGGAACCAAGGGAAAGACATACAGAGAAGGTGTGGAAGTGGAGAAAGAACATTCCAGTTGGCTGTCACTTAAAGCCTAATCGGCTTTAGTAATTGGTTGTCCTTGCTTTTCCGATGGCTTTTTTTTTTTTTTTTTAATATTTCTTATTTACTTGAGAGCGCAGAAGCTGGGGGAGGGGCAGAAAGAGACAGAATCTCAAGCAGACTCCCCGTTGAGTGTAGACCCCTCCACCCTATGTGGGGCTCCATCTCATGACCCTGAGACCATGAACTGAGCTGAAATGAAGAGTCAGACGCTTAACCAACTGAGCCACCCAGGTACCTCTAACCTTGAGGCATTTACAGACTTAGATTTAGGTTTGTTAATAGACTCACTACTGCATTAAAGCAGTGTCAGTATAATAGCCTCTTTGTTTATTGAGCTTAACATTTTCAAGGCATTGCCTGGGAGTTCTAACAGAACAATTAGAGAATGAAGGGGAGGTCACACCCAGGTAGAATATCTTAGAATATGTGTCAGAGATGACAAACAGGATCTTTTTGATAGGAGGTTTCAGGCAGACACACCTACTTGTTCTAGTCAGTTAAGTTACCTACCGGGCAACAGAATTCTTAATTTATTTGAAAAACACCTATACCCAGAGGCCTTGAAGGAATCATGGTATTGCTGAAAAGTATAGGCACTGTGGCCTTTTGCCTAAACCTACAGCAAGTGAAGTCAGAATTGACTTTGTTTCCTCTGTCTTTGCATTTTGGGAAGTGAACAGACATGGGCAAAATGAGACAATTGACAATGTCAAGGAGAAATTTTCTCTCTCGAAAAATAAGTTCAACATTGTACATTCAGTGTACTGTGATTGTATATGCATACCGGTGGTTTCATTTATAGCAATACAACTGAAAATGTGCAAATGAAATCTGGGAAGTGCCAAATGGTGTCCTCCAGCGTCTAGAAGAACTTTCCTGGTGTGAGAGAAACTTCCAATCAGGTAACAATTCCATTTGGTCCAATTTATTTAAACTGTATTTTTAAAGAAAACATAAGAAAAGAAGCTAAAATTTGGGAAAAACGAAATGGAAAGCTTTTGAGAAAAGATGTTTTTATTTTTTTCATGACTTATATTTGGGTGATTCTTTCCCCAGCAGATCTTAGGCTCACTCTGTCCCACCTGTCCTAGATCCAGCCCCTGAGGTAGGACAGCATATGAGTGCTGTCCTGTGGTCAACTTCCTGGATCTCATTAAGAGATCCAGGAACCAGGGGATTCACCTGAAATCTCCCTGCAAACTGTCTCATTTTCCAAAGTGCTCAGCTTCCCCTAACAAGAATGGAGTTCCTTAAAGCCACAGGGTTACCTTACAAATGGAAGTTTAGGTGGCCCCTGGATTGACATGATGACATTTTCTCACCTGAACATCAAAAAGTTTTCTATTAATTTATCCACAAGTTAACGTGTTAAGATTCTTTTCTTCCCTTTGTCCCAGTCTGACTTGTATTGAACAGAGTGTTCATTTGTTTGGTATGTTTTTGTTGAAGAAAGCAAACAAGACCGTGGGTCTTCGCAGGCAAAATGTTCCTCTAATCTGTTCTAATTCTTATCTGTTCCATTAGACAAGTGTTCCAAACTGATCTCTGTGGAACACTGGTGATTGGTGAGGCTCTTGCAGTTCTTCTGTGGAAAATATTGCCCTGGTCAATTTAGTTTGGCAAAACATTACCTGCTTTATCTGCTCTTGATTGCTTTCCAGTGAACATTAGCATATTAAAGGCTGAGAAGTTTGTAGTTAGAACCAAGTTTTAACTTGTCTGCCACAACTTTTTCTGCTTATAATCCACCCCACTCCCCGCAGCATCTCTTAACATCCGAGGGATACGGGTATTCCACTGAACAGTCTAGACAGTGCAGAACCAGACCCTCCCCCGCATCTTGCAGGAGTTTCTCTTAATGTGGCTCACACGCTTTTTGCTGATGATAGTAGTTTGATCTTGAGTCATGAAGAGACTTGGATTTCTTGAGATAGAAAAGCTCACACATTTTGCAAAAAGAGTTTTCCAAAGATCTGTGCTTAAAACAGGCAACTGTTGCAATTTGAGCATTTTCAGAGTGGTCTTTGCCCCAGGGGAGTAATGACAGCCAACCTGAAGCAGTAAGTTTTCATATTGTGTAAAGTCTGCTCTCTGAATATTTTTATTCATACATCATTCAGCATACACAGAACCATCTAGCTCCATCCCACGTCGACGTGAGTCACTTTTTTTAAGTGCTTCTTTTTTAAAAAGTGTCTCATGCACATAGATAATTAGAGAGAGAAAAAAAAACGAGTAAAAATAAATCATGTTGTTTAATTTTAAAAACTCAAATGGAGTTTAAGAACCGAATACATATGTTTCTCACTTTCTTGGATTACCAAGAATTACCTTTGTTCTGGTCCTATTCCAAGCTTGGGAGTTAGCAGTTTTTTTTTTTTTTTTTTTTTACCATGAAAATGAATGATAGGAAAACAGCATGTCAAAATAGAGGCAATACTTTATTAAATTTTCTCAAATGACTCAATATAAATAAAGCATGTAAAAGTCTGTTACAACCATATGCTTCAGGTTAACAGCCCCTTGTATTTCTCTTTCCAGGGTAATTATGTTGTACGGATGGACAATAACTTTACAATTTATATGCTCCTCTTTCAAGATTGTTGCCCAGGAAATGGAATGTTCAAAGTTATTCATTATTGTGGAGTCAGTTTACTGATTGTGTGATATTTATGTCAGAATTTAATCTGTTATTACCTATTATTTCATCATTAAATTTAATGCACAAAATGTGTAATTTTATAGCTGTCCATTACTGTGTTAATTTAACATAATGCAAATTGATCAGCAAGAGTGGCACTCATCTGTGCACATGTTTTATATGGTATAATGCTAAATGTAGTTGAGCGCTGTTCTGAGTGCTGAGAGAGGAGGTGGGTATGTTTTGTGATTTGGGAGAATGTCTGTATTTGGGAAGACCCCGCCCACCAACAGAAGCACTGTGATTCACCACTACATGCCAATGCTACTTTAACCATGAGCTTGATCAAGCTTCGGGCACACAGTGCCTAGAAAGGGGATGCATTACAAATGAGAACAAGTGTATGTAATAAGTGAATTTGTCAGAAAAGAGCTTAAGGTCTATTTAAGAAAGTTTAACATTCAAAAATGCAAAAGACATTTGAACCTAAAACCTCCAGGCACAGGCCTTTCACTCTTGAGGGAGAACATCTTTAGAAGTTAGACCAGTAACTGCTGTAGTGGTTATTTTGTGTTGTATGTGCTGCACACTAAGTGGATGATGAAGAGCCAGCAGGGAAATAAAACATGTCAGGAGTCCATAGGATTCAGAAGTTTTAGAGTAGATCTAGATTGTGCTAGAATCTTACTTCTCATTTATATTGGGGAATGTTGGCCATGTTTATTTGGACCTAGGGAGGTAACTGCTCCTCCTTCATTGACTCTGGTAGCATTGGTCTCCAGTCATTGGATGTTGGATTGTGCATGGCAAATCCTAAGAAATATCCTATGCAAAGCTGAGGCCATCTTGATGTAAGGCTGATAAATACCACATTTTATTTTAAGAGTACAAACTTGAAGATGAGTTGATATCCTGTATGTGAAAGCACTGTTGCAAGTGCTTTCTAGGGGCATTGGGTTATAATTGCCATGATTGTGATCACCATTCCAGTGTGAATATTGGGCTGGTTGGTCATTCCTAGTGTCTCTGAACTATGTTAACTGAAACTCTTTAATCTGGAGAACTGCCCTGTTCTGGGCCATGGATGAATTCTTTTTTTTTTTTTTTCCACTCAGTTTTATTGAACTGTAATTGACATATAGCATTGTCTAAGTTTAAGGTATACAATGTAATGATTCACATATATTGTGAAAGAACTAATACAATAAGGTTAATTAAGATTCATCATCTCCTATACATACACTGAAGGAAAAATTTGTTTTCCTTGTGGTGAGAATGCTTTGGATTAATTTACTCAGCAACATTCAAATACATCATATAGCAATGTTAACTATAGTCACCATGTTGGACATTACATCTCCAGTACCTACTTCTCTGATAACTGGGAGTTTATACCTTCTGACCACCATCCTGTTTCCCTCTCTCTTTCTTCTGCCTCTGGTAAGCACACATATGGACTTTTTTTTTTTTTTAAGATTTTATTTATTTATTTGACAGACAGAGATCACAAGTAGGCAGAGAGAGAAGGGGAAGCAGGCTCCCCGCTGAGCAGAGAGCCCGATGCAGGGCTCGATCCCAGGACCCTGGGATCATGACCTGAGCCGAAGGCAGAGGCTTTAACCCACTGAGCCACCCAGGCACCCCTGGACTCTTTTTTTTTTTTTTTATAGGCTTATTTTTATATTCCACATAAAGTGAGATCATAAAGTATTTGTCTTTAATTTATTTCACTTAGCATAATGCCTTCAAGGTCCATCCATGTTGTCATAAATTGTAGGATTTCCTTTTTTTAATGGTTGTATGATAATCCATTGTGTATGTGTGTACACACAGTATACCACAACTTCTTTATCCAGTCATCTATCAATGTACACTTAGATTGTTTTCATGTATCGTAAATAATGCTACTGTGAAAGTGGAAGTACAGATACCTCTTTAACACAATGTTTTTGTTTCTTTCTGATATATTCCTAGAAGTAGAATTGCTGGATCAAATGCTAGTTCTTCTAATTTTTTTAAGAAATCTCCATGCGGTTCTCCACAATGGCTGCACGGTTTCATTCCCACCAATGGTGTGCAAGCGTTCTCTTTTCTCTACATTCCTGCTGGTGTATTTGCTCTTCTCTTTTTGAGAGTAGCCATTCTAACAGGTGTGATATGATATCTCATGGTGGTTTTGATTTGCTTTTCCCTGATCACTAATGATGATGAGCATGTTTTCATGTATCTGTTGACCATCAGTATGTAATTTTTGAGGAAAAATGTCTATTCAGATTCTGTGTTCATTTTTAATGTTTTGTTTTTGTTTTGCTGTTGACTTGCATGAATTTTGAATATAGTTTGGATGTTCACCCCTTATCAGATATATGGTTTCCACATATTTCCTCCCATTCAGTAAGTTGCTTTCATTTTGTTGATGCTTTACTTCCCAGAAACTTTTTAGTTGATGTAGTCCCACTTCCCCCCCTCCCCTTTGGTTGCTTATGCTTTGGGTGTCCTATCTTAAAAAAAAAAATCCTTGCCAAGACCCATGTCAAGGAGCTTTTTTTCCTATGTACTCTTCTGGGAGTTTTATGGTTTTGTGTCTTACATTTAAATACTTAATGCGTTTCAAGTTGATTTTTGTCAGTGGTATGTATAAAATGGGCTAGTTTCATTCTCTTACATGTAAATACCCAGTTTTCCTGGAGCCATTTATTGAAAGTATTGTCTTTTCTCCATTGAATATTCTTGGCTTCCTTGTCAAATATTAGTTGACCGTATGTGTCTTGGTTTATTTCTGGGCTCTCAGTTCTGTTCCATTGATCTGTGTGTCTATCTGTATGCCAGTACCATACTGTTTCGATTATATAACTCTATAATATAACTTGAGAATATAAAATGTGATGTCTCTTGCTTTGTTCTTCTTTTTCAGTATTGCTTTGGCTTTTTAGCATCTTTTGTGGTTCCATAGATATTTTAGGATTGTTTTCTATTTCTGTGAAAAATGCCCTGGGACTCCTGATAAGGATTGCATTAAATCTATTGATAGCTTTGAGTAGTACAACAATATTTTCCTAGTCCATATACATGGGATACCATTCATTTGTGTTGCCTTTGATTTCTTTCATCGGTGTCTCATAGCTTCAGTGTAGAGATCTTTTACCTTCTTGGTTAAATTTATTCCTAAGTGGGTTGTTGGTGGTGGTTGTTTTTTGATGCTATTATAAATGAGAACGTTTTATTTCTTATTCAGATAATTTTTTAGGAGAATTTCCCTTTTACTGTGTGTTCATTTATTGTTTATAAGAAAAATTTTTTTCATCCCCAATTCTGCATTGTGGTGACAAGAGGCTCATTCTGTTTTATCTGTTTGCAGTCTACTGCATGCTTCTTTTCCCCTTAAACTAGTAACCACACTTAAGAAAAGAAAGTACTTAAATAATTTTTGCTTTGATTGTTGATAACTGTGAGTGAACCTCAAGCATTAGATACTGGCTACAAATTTACTAAACTATGAGCTTTACCATCACTAAAATAGACCGTCTCTAGTGTCAAGCGTTAGAGCTGGTTAGCAGTGCTCATCAACATCATATAACCACTTAAGAAAGTGGAGGGGGATGGGAAAGGTATACTGGAGTTTAACAGGGAACGTAGAATTTTTTTTAAAGATTTTATTTATTTATTAGACAGAGATCACAGCAGGTTGAGAGGCAGGCAGGGTAGGGTGGGAGGGTTCCCTGCTGAGCAGAGAGCCCAATGTGGGACTCGATCCCAGGACCCTGAGATCATGACCTGAGCCAAAGGCAGAGACTTAACCCACTGAGCCACCCAGGTGCCCGGAAATGTAGAATTTTTTTAGAATGGTTTTGTGGGCAAATCTTTCTGGGGGGATGGGAAATGATAATGAGAGCCACATACTCTGAGCTTATTTGACTAGGAAATAGACAATACCCTTTCAAGAATAGTGGAGAGTAAAAAAAAAATGGTGGAGAATAAATTCTGTAAGTGGTACACTAAATTTTAAGTCAGTCAGTCCCTAACTGAGTGTCAGTCCCAACAAATACTACTCAGACCTTTTGGTGGCCCTTTTCCTTGAATTCGTGAGGAGCTAGAAGCTCCTCCCCTCTTCCCTGCCCTAGCTCTCAGTAGGTCACTTCTCCACTCAACCTGTGGACAGAACCATGGGATGGTTTCACTGATGTGTCAGAGGTGGCAGAGAGGTGGCCAGCTGGGTCAAGATTATAGTACTACTTATTTGCTTGTTTCTCTTGTTTAATCTGAGATGATGTATTTGGTCTGTTTCCCAGTGTCTTGGCATCCATTAGATTTTCCAGGGGACCAGTTTATCACTTTCAGCTGCCCCTTAGTTTACCACCTGTTGTTGTAATTGTCCTTCTCTATTTCCCAGTGCCTGGCAAAGCAGTTGGGCCTAGGGCTGTACTGGTATTTTGTAGCTAAATGGTTTTAGGATTTGGTGGTAGGTTTTATTTTATCTTTTGAAATGTGGAAATACATTGACGTTACAAATGTGAGAATAACATCAAAGTGTGAGAATAGCTCTCACACTTAGATATTATTCTCACACTCTGGAGAACAAAATAGGCTTTATTGGTAGGTTGTGTCTGCACTTGCTGTAAGTGGAATATATATTATCCCTCCAAAGTTATGATATAAACAGATAACACAAAAGTTTGGTTAAAGCAAACAGTTAACTGTTACATCTGCCAGAAACAAAACATTACAAAGAAGGAAGTGAACTTGTTAGTCTGGGGTGGGTTTGGGAGGGAGAGTGAGTACTTTTTGTGATTTGTAAGGATTTTTTATTTCATCTGCAACAACGCCCCTATCCTAAGAAATTAATAGCTAAACTGTGTTATTCTTACGCTGAAGCTGTGGGAGGACCTACAGTACATTCTGATGAGCTGAAGAACTGGTGACTTAGATCAAGGTGCTCTTGATATAGTTCGTTCCAGACTGAAAAGGATTGAAGATACTATTTTGTTTTAATTATTTTTTAAACGTTAGGTATTATTTGAAGAAATGGCTTTTGGCTCATTTCACAAATGGATGTCCTTTGGTTTGATATCTGTTCATATGAAGGGTTCCCATCTTTACAAGGAAGCAAGTTGTTGACTGACCATTGACTTTCATGTGTACCCTTCAAAGCCAAGGAGGGAACTAAATGATTATACAGATACCTAAGAAAAACACATTCCCCTTGATAAAACCAGATAGTTAAGACCAAAAGGAGAATTATTTTTATGTGCTTTTTCTAATAGACCAAATAATTGTTTAAATTTTCAACTTTATCACCCTGGAGGAAAATAACCTTACATGGTAAGCTCTCGTGAAATCTCGCAGGACAGTGCTATGTTGGCAGGGACCATATTTCTTGAGGCAATAATCAGTAAAGAATGGAGAGTTGGGGGAGTAAGATACAGATGAAGGAAAATGCCTGCTTTCCAGAAGGCCCATAGAACTCTGAAAAGTCTCAAGGTGTGACCACACCTGTCAGACACTTTCTTAGGTTTTGTTTGCTAGGCCAAGGACAACAAGAACGGGTCTGAATTAAGTTTAGAAACTGTGTGTTTGGTTATCTAAAATGAGATGCACAGTTACATTTTTATAAATCCAACTTGGGCCATTGCATAGTTTTGTATTATTCTACCCAAGGGGTTGATAGGTAGTTTTGCTCAATTCTTTCTTGGTTAATTAGAAAGGCCAGTATTTACTGGTCTGGGGGTACCCTTCTAAGTGGTTTACATGTATTCTTTTGGTCCTGCCTTACAGAGTGTGTGAGGTACTACTATTATCCTCTGGCCTTATAGAGGAGAAACTGAGGCAGAGAAAGTTAGACGCACAGGATGCTGGCCGTGAAACCTGGCAGCAGGCTGCCAAGTCCATGCTCTTTCCTGAGAGGAGACTCGGTGTTCTTGTGTGGCAAAGGAAATCTTTTTTAAAGACCAGCTGATCAAGAAACTGTACACAGGGTATACTGATGATTAGTAGTTGATCAATACACTCCCAGTCCAGCAGACCATTCCGCATTTTCAGACTGACTCCGTCAAGCCCATTCTCAGGCTTGGGAAGGTTTTTGAGGGAAAGGTACAAGGTTTCAATGAGGTGTAAATGGTTAAATCAGTTAAATATGGGTGCCAAATAAGAGCTCTGCTGCTGAAGGAAAGAACCCCAGTGCTGCCTGCTTAGCCACTGGTGATTCCAGAAAGCCGTGACTGACCTGCCTGAGTATGCAAGAAACTAGTCCTTTTGTAAAAGAAGCCAGTGAGTTCATGAAACCAGCTAAGCTTCCCCTTCCAGTTGCATTTTGGTAAGGTGTTTTGGAGAATTTGCCTTCTTGTGAGGGAACGGAAGCATATTTTGCTCAAGTCCGAGATTTATTTTCATGGAGTGGAATGATGCAGTAGGGAGAAGGGTGGGTGGAGAAAAAATGGAGGGGGGGTGGCATCCAGACAAATGTTCCCAGGTTCCTGGAACTGAAAAGGAATCTTTAATATGATGGCAGAGCAGCCAGTCCATTTCCACAAAGTGGTTTATTTAGGTGGGAGAAGAGCAGAGACTGTCAGTTTAGAGTGAATGTGGCTGTAGAGGAAATCACAGCCTAGGAGCCCTTTGGGTGTTGGGGCTCTCCTTGGCCGCTGTGATACCTGACTCCGCCCCTTCCCTGGCTTGCATTAATTACATCACCAGCTGCTGGCCATCTCCTCCCTCTGGTCAGTCAGCTGCCTTCAGCTTTCTAGGTTTCTTGATCTTCATAGATGTTTCTCAGGTGCTCTTTGTTTTATCATTTCTGTTTGAGTTGGTTTTTCACACTAAGATGTTCTATAAAGCTGCCGAAAGGGTAAATTTAACTTAACTTACTCTGATACAATGATTACCTGAAGTTTTGTGAGAATTTAGCAATACAAATTTGGGGCTATTCCATAGTGAAAAGATTCAGGATGATGTTCAAACTGCTTTCTCTTTACACTCTCAGAGAATTCAGTAGTTACGTTGCAGAACCTTACATGTTATCTGGTTGACCTTATGATCTAGATCTGTTCATCATTCAGAGTGTACTTCCTTTAAAAAGGTAACTTTTGCTTAGGGATTTCTTTTATGCATTTTCTAGTATTTATTGTCGTACTTGTAAAGAGTTTACCTTTGGAAGCATGCTTAGTTACTATTAAACTGTTGTGTTTCCCTAGTTGGAAGAATCTAATAAAAAGCAGGCTATTTTTATTAACTGCCAGATTTCACAACAGTGGAGTGTTCCATTTTGATACAAAGAGATATATAGCAGGATTTATTCAGCAAGTTCTTTATATTTATAAAAGTGTCAACAGTGAAAACAGCGCACATTTATACAGGTCAGTTGTATAAATGTACCGAACCAATGGTGGTACCAGACTCCTGGGCTGTGTCTCCCCTGCTACCGGTACAGGTTGACCTTATTTATAGAAAGTAGGTAAAGTCAGTGTTTGTCCTTTCAGCTGCTTGCGTTTCTGATAGCGGTACTGTTACAACAGAATGTACCCCAAAGCCAAAGGAAATTCTATTTATGTTTATAATTGCTAAGGAACAAGCCCTTAATTATTGCACTTCATTTTTTTTAGAATTGTAATTATAGCACATTGAAATTTACATTTTCATTAATCATCCTTTGACATTATTTATTGCAGTCTCACGAGATTATTAAGGATAATATTGGGAAGAGGGGAAAAGGTCTGAACTGGGATATCCGACGCCTGTAAAAATAGGAACGAGAATGATTATACTTTATTGTGGGGGAAAAACACTTTAAACAGCAATAACAATCTAATGTGAGATATTTGGCTGAATTGTCTTTGTTTGCCATGATGGAGGTCATGGTTTATAGATCATTCAAACATCCGTTAAGATATAAAGAAATTAGTAATTTTCCTGTTGACATATATGCTAGCATTTAATTTGGTTATATTTTGGGGAAATTAAGGCGAATTGAATTTATTTTTCCAGAATGGCATGATTTCTGTAAACCAGTCTGAATTATGCATTTCAATGTATTTCTACTTCCATTTTGTACTGAGAATAGTTAGATTAGTGGCAAATTGCTTCCTTTTTTAAGGACCTGAATGCAAATCTGATTTCTCTCTTCAAAAGAGGAGAGAAGGCAGGAAGGAGAAAGAAGGGGTGGTGATGAGGAATGCCCAGAGGGACATGGAGATTATGTATGTTCCAGGTCCACTAGGAATGTGAGTCTCAGCATCCAAACCCACTGCCAGTTTAGTGCTGTTTCCCTAATGGCATTTTCTCAATTTCCTGCTGATGAAACTTTACAAAAGAAAGGTGACTGGCCTCGAACCTTTTGGTGACAGAGTTGAGGAGTCAGGTCTCCTTATTCCTTATCTTTGACTCCCTTGCCAGAGTTGGAACCTCTGCTCAGTATGTCTTTCCACTGTTCCAAATCAGTGTTCAGATTTTAGAATATTGACTTTCATATTTAATGAGTTATCACATGAAAAGTGCTCTGGATACTAACACTAAACCATAGAACACATTTGCTATTAGTAATATTACTATTTTAGTTGAAGTAATTTGATCTCAGTTTCTCTACCTTTCCAGTGAATGGCCACAGTGCCCTAAACTCCCTCCATTCTTGCTCCATAAGCCCACAGCACCCAACATATTCACAGCTTCCAAAGAGACTGTCCCTCTGTTGTCTACAGAGTGCTGCTTAAGTCTGTACAAGTCTCTTGGACAAAGACAAAGACATTTTTCCATGGATGAATCAAAAACTTTCAAGACATCTATTTATTTTTAATGGGTAAATATGCAAATAGCAGAAATATTTTGCTGAGACATGAGCAAGATTGGCTCATTGGGAGACTTATTGAAATAGGCCCTGGTGAAAGCAAAGACAGAAATGTTCATGATTGTCATATTAACACCGAATGTTCAAAAATGGTATGACCTTGCTGACCAAGTATAGCACGTTAATCCCTCCCACAAAACACGTTAGTGAGGTAGTTCTTTGGTGATTTTTCTCTTTGCCTTACTGGATATTACAGGAGGTTTGAATGGTGGGCACATCCTAGAAACTAACTATGTGTGCTCAGGTTATGGATCGGTATGGAATATTGGGGGAATGTGTCTATTTGAGGTCAGGAGATGTGGGTTTCAGCTACTGCTGATGACCTGGGCCTCAGTGATACCATAATTACATTATGAAGATAGATGCCAGCTTTCTCTGCTCTGTTTCTTCTTGAAGCCCTGACTCACACTAATTTTTTAAAATATATTTCCTAATAATTTCATTATGAACCAGTTGAAACTTGAAACACACAGAGTAGTTGAAAGAGATTTATAGGAAAAACCCATCCTAGATTGGATTTCAGTAGTTCTAATGCCTCAACTACTTATGGTCCAAGTTCTATGCTAAATCTTTCATCTGTAGAATCTTCATTTAACCCTCTTCATGATAGGACTGGTAGATAGATTTATCTCCATTTATAGATGAGGAAATCAAGGCCACAAGAGAAGAAATTATTACTCCTAGTGCCTTCATCTGTTAAGTGGCAACTGCAGTTTGAACCCAAGTCTGGTAGATACAAATTTCTAAGTGTTTAGGCAGCACCCTGCTGCTAAAACCTCTGACACTGCTAATGAGAAAGCTTTCTCTTGACTCTGCCATTGTTGTAGAATCAAAATCTTCCACGGCCACTGTAAGTCACTGACTTTTCAGGTCTTCAGGACCCTTACTTTATCTCCTTGGGCCTTTTTCCACCTGTGAGATGACAGGGTTGTAGAAGGTTCCAAGCCCTCTTCCAGCCCCGAGATCATGTACAAAGTTCAACTACCATTACCAGTAATCAGACGTGTACATACATCATTCCTTCCAAAACAAATCTGAGTTATCTTTTTATGAATGGAAAAACCAGTACATGATTATGCCAGTGTTGTTACAACCGATATTGTTACATCTCTTCAGAGCAGTGAAAAACTATTAGTCACTCAGGGTTCAGGAGAAGGTTTCTGCAAATAATGTCCTCTCTTCTCATCTCCATTGTCTCTCTGTTTCTTTTATTCCCTTCCTGTTTTCTCCTTCCTTCTTGATAAGGGAGAGATGATCAGGACGTAAAACTGTCCAGAGCAGTTTGGAGTTTTTAAGCAGTCATCTTCAATTTCCTGTTGTTTGCAGATACTCTTAAGAAATAGAATACATGTGAACGTTGTTAGCTGACTATGGGCTGGTTATCTGCTTTACTTGGACTTGGAGGACCTTTTGTCCAAGATGGGACGGAAACAGTCATGTGCCTCCTCATTGCTCTCTTCTCAGTCATGCTTCTCTTTCAAATATAGACCTCAGGATTAGAAGGTTCAAGTAGGAAAGGTAGGTAGATAGAGGCCTTTACCTCTAGTATCCTTCATGAAGTCCTGGCACGGGAGCACAATGCCCAGAGTTTCTGATCCTTTGATCCATTTGACATTCCTTAAACCTGAATTTCAAATTCTACCATTTAAAACACCACTGTTTTTATTGTGGTAAAATACCTGTACTATAAAATTTTACCTGTTTCTCCACGTAAATAGATAGAATTTGGTGGCATTAGGTACAGTCAGGGTTGTGCAACCATCACTATAATCTAGTTGCTGAACTTATTCACCTACCCAAACAGAAACCTTGTGCCCAATGGCTGTCACTCTCCATAAGCCCCTTCCCCCAGCCCCTGGCAGCCACCATTCTACTTTCCGTCTGTATTTGTTCTGGACATTTTACATAAACAGAATTATACAGCATGTGGACTTTTGTATCTGGCTTTTTCCCCTTAACCTATCTTTTCAAGAAAACATTGGCCTTTTCAATCATTTGGTGTTTTGTTTATTTATTTATTTTTACCTTCAAATCACAAGTGGTACCTGATTTCTCTTGGCCTCTTCAAACAATTCTTCAGTAACATACAGTGAAGGAAAATCTCTAAAAGTGAAGAAGTGAAGAAGATTATCTAGAAATGAGATCAAATAAAGAGTAGACATATTTCCATAATGACTTGTAAAACTGCCAAATGCAGATTTTGATTTTCTGCCCAGCTGGAAAGTCATTTACTGTTAACGAGACATGTGAATTCTTAAATTATTCATTTAAAAAAATATTTTCAGCTATTTTCATTTGTGATACTAAATTATTAGATTCAAAAGGGTCAGGAGTGTGGAAAGAAGGAAATGGGACTTGGGCAGAGGCACGGTGGTGGCCCGTGTTTATTCCTCGATGGCAGTGTGAGCTGACATGTAGGACTACATGGGTTATTCTCGTTCCCTGGGCCATGGTACGCTCAGGCCAATTGGACTTCACTTATCACTCGATTTCCTTTCTCTCCAGATGCATTGCCAATGTTGGATAGTGCCCTGAGAGAATAGATCGCTTGTGATCCACTTTTACGACCTTAGAAGAAACTCAGAAGTAGTTTTTCTTTCTCCTTTTCTGACAGATATCACAACATTCATATGTGTTCTTGGCAGTTGAGAACGAGAGAAAGAACATTTCAACCCTTCTGTAAAGCTGGAAAGGCCAAGGGAGTATATGTGACAAAATCGATTGCATACCCCAGGATTTCTCTCTCTGTATCCCTGCGTTATCTAACATAATCAGCAGCCTCCTGGGTTGTGCCCATAGTATCTGTGATTATATTCATTTGTACGGGTGCCCAGGGAATTCCAGGGACAAGCCCTGTGAGTGGTTAACTGCAAACAGGAGCTTGCTGGAATTACAACATCATTTGGGGTCTTGCACATTTTGTGTGACTAATCTTATGTATCTATAGTATTTGGGTTTATTTTTCTTGCTCTATTTGCAACTGAGAGAATGATGAAGGTAAGCCAATCATTCTCAGGTCAGTTTAGCATTTTCTTCTTAGTGCTTTTTAAGTGTACTCCTGGAAGGGGGGCGGGAAACAACCCATAGCAATTGGGATATAGGGGAAATAGAGGAATCAATCCAACTTAAGCAGAAATGACAAGTAAGCTGACTCCTGAAATTATGTTTCAGTGTGAAACCAAAAGCATTTCCCCCTCCATTCCCCTTCCCACCTTTTTTTCCTCCAGATTTAGAGTCCTATGGGTAAGCCTCTTCCACTGATTGCATAATTAGGTAGATTAATTAGCACCTGTCCTATAGCTGTAAGAAGTTGGTGCATGCAGTGTGGACATGTAGTCTATGCCAGACTACTTAAAAAGAAACCAGGGGGGTCCAAAGTCTAGCCCTTAGACATTTTCATAAAGGAAAAATACTGAGAACCAGCCTTAGTCCTGTCTCCTTGTGGAGAGCCAGAGGGGTGAACAGAGTTGTGCTGGGTGACCTGTCTGCATGGCCCATGTTAACGATGACAAGTGAACTTAGAGCCAACTGTTGAAAAATACTGGAAGCCTGTGTTCTGTAGTTGAAATGTTCTGTCAAAGAGAATCAGCTCACATGCCAGCAGTGCGCATCTCATAGAAGGCAACTAGGAAGAAATTCCTGGATCATCAGATATTCTGCATATCTGACATTGCCATTAATTAGATTTGTGAATCATGAGATAAGAAAAGAAAATCTTGGGTAGTGGGGAAATGACTACCCATTCCTTTGGGTAAATATTTGCTAAATATTTCAAGTGCGTGAAGTAGCAGGTTATTTAAAGGGCTTAAAGGGTGTGAAGGTCACACACATGGACCATTTGTGGTGACCCTGTACCCTGACCTTACACAAATTCCACCTCTTGAGTCCCACCAGTTTAAGTACTGTATTTAATTTGTTTAATAATGTGCACGGGGAAGACTTACTATTCTTCACATGTTGTCCTCCAAAATAAATTGGTAATAATGTTGTTATTAAAGTTACTCCATCATGAGAAATAAACCAAGTCCTTTTCTTCTTCAAGAAAGGCTGCTAGGCATTGTTCACCACACGCTCAAGGTCAGAGGGCACAGTCAAAAGTACACATGGCAGCAGTTCGAAGATTGTGACACACTGCCTTTCAGAGGAGGTCCCCTGCTGGATCTTTCCTGGGTAGGTGTCTAATATCGTAATATATTTATAATTGGATTTTAATTGCAATCTGATTTTAGTGTGTGTGTATCAGTTTGCTGCTACAAAAGGACAGTGCTCTGAATGAAACTGCACAATACCTCTCCCAGGGCAGTTTATTCTCCGCCAAAAATATATCAGAAGAAGAAAATGCACGCAATGTTGCTTGCCTTAGTTTATTGACTTCACAGCCTAAGTGCCTTTCTTCTTGGGCATTTTATCTTGCTTTGTGGTTCTGCCCAGCAGTGTGGTACGGTTGGCAGGAGCACGTATGGGTTCACAGACTATGGGGTTCCGCTAGTGACTCTGCCCTTTCCTTGTCTTGAGTCAGCACATGTGTCACTTGGCCTCTTAAGGTTTCTGTTTTCTCATCTGTACGATGGGAATACAATCTTTACCAGGTGTTTATGTTGGCCAGGGGAGTGTTAAGGTGAGTAAATCGGGTAGGGCATGAAGAGTATCTGGCATCTAGAAAAGAAGGTGACTTTCTTAACAAGTAGTAACTTGTTAATTACAACTCTGGATAATTTATCATTTAATATTCTTCACAGTCCCCATGTGTTAATCATAAAAATTATTTGAGAGCCTTTGTTGATTCAGTGGATATGGAGAATTGAGGTCTGATTGTTGACTAGAAGAGTGGTTAATGATAGCCAAGGGTAATTTCTTAGAGCCTCAGAAGAGAATCTCTCTAAAGAAAAGTGACCAGAAATCTTCCCAGCTCTCATTACTTGGCTGCAAAACTATAATTGAAGGTAATAGGAGACTTCAAAAAAGATCACAATATTAATACTTGGGTCAACTGATATTATAGTTTGGCTTCTCAACATAAAATTTAGCTTTTCTGGATCCCGTGCTGCAGTTCCTGTGGCTATAATACTGCTCACTGTAAATGTGATGTTTCACTACTTTCTAGCTAGTTGATTTTTTAAAATGTACTAATGGCACTAGTTTTACTCAAGTCAAGAGCATTTGATAACAGGGTTTTTGTGGAAAATAGAAATTTTTAGGTTCATCCTTGTTGGCATTTTCGGTTCAGCTGGGAAAAGAAAAGGGGAATAATAGAAAACCAGCAAAATTATAACAGTATTTGCCAAACAAAGGAATTAGAAGCTTTGTCAATTAAAAAAGAAATGCATTCACGGAAAGCTCACCGAAATAGTATAATAAAAATAGGTTGTTCTTGGGGTGCCTAGGTGGCTCAGTGGGTTAAAGCCTCTGCCTTCGGCTCAGGTTATGATCTCAGGGTCCTGGGATGGAGCCTGGCATTGGGCTCTCTGCTCAGCGGGGAGCCTGCTTTCCTTCCTCTCTCTCTGCCTGCCTCTCTGCATACTTGTGATCTCTGTCAGTCCAATGAATAAATAAAATCCTGGAAAAAAAAAGTTCTAATCTAAGTTTTACAATATTTGGGATCAAAGGAGGGTTAGGGGTTGGGAGAGCCTGGTGGTGGGTAATAAGGAGGGCATGTATTACATGGAGAACTGAGTACGGGGCATAAACAATGAATCTTGGAGCCCTGAAAAAATAAAATTAAAAAAAATATTTTAGATCAGATAATACCATTTTGCATTTCTAATACTCTAACCAACAGAATAATTTGCTATATAATTGAAACAAGCATGAATTCAACGCTAGTAGACCTTCTGTGCTCTCTTGTTTGAACACCGTCCAGAACAGTAGAGTGTCAGTGATCTGATAGTACCAATAAAGAAACAGCTCTACAGGTAAACAGTAGCAGTGGTCCCCTATTGTGTAATTTGATCAAGTCTCTCTACCTGCAATAGCAAGAATGTTTCAAATCCCGTTAGTTTACATAAACATACATAGGGTATTAAATGTCATGTTTTATAGTGTTCTCATCCCTTTTTGTCCTCAAAAGTTGTGCTTTTTGCAATAATATGGTAATTGGCTTTTGATATAAATACTAATGTTAATGGATGTAAAATAAGACATTTAGTGTGGAAAAAGGCAGTTTTATAGTTATTTTTGTGCCACCAATGTTCAATCATAGGAAGCGTTGATAATGATTTTTAAAAAATGGTAATAAAATCTTTAAAAAAATGGAATTATTTCGATCCTTTCTCTTCCACCAATAGGAACACATACTTTTTTTGGGGGGGGGGTGGACAGGGATGGAAAGGTAACAATGCTAATGCCAACTGTGGATTAGATGCTGGAATGACCTAAAGATTAGAATGGACTAAAAAGGTATTACAGTTGGAGAGTCACATGAGGTCAGCATGAAGGTTAGCAGTCATCTAATGAAGTGTGATCTCCTTACTAGATAGGAGAACTGAGGCCCAGAGAGGAGTTCAGGGTAACGTCATTACGAGGCTCATTAGGGTCCTGGGTTAGGGTCGAGGTTTTCTTATGGTCAGGTTGGATTTGAAAAGTAGGAGACTGAAGGGAAAATGATGCTGAGAACAAACACAAGGTTAAAAACTGATCCAGTCCAGACAAATTGTTGCTTTCAGTTACGTGTGTCAGAAGCTAAAGGATTATTCTTCTCCTGAGATTGACTGGCTAGAAAGCCATATTAAAGTTCGGCCTTCTGCTCTTGGTCTTTCTGAGCTGCTTTGTGAGAAGCCAGACCTGTGAGGTGGGTCCACACTCTGCTCTTACTTAATCGGACAGAGAGGGTGCTGAATCGGCATCCAGCACAGGCAGGAGGCTCTCCAAGCCTCCAACTGCATCAATTTTGTTCTGCCTGGAGGTAGACTACAGTCAGGACCCAAATACATGGGAAACAAAACCTACCAGCATGAATTATTATAAGCTGTACCCACTAGAATATCAAAACAGCATTTTCCTAGTGATTGCATTATCTCTGAGCCCTGATAAGAGAAAGGCTTAAAGGAAAAGGAGCCAATACCTTAATGGTGTTGGGGAGGGAGGCAGTGTGGCAGGCTGCATAATGGGCCAGACAGCGGGAGGCTGGCCTTGGGGAGCAGGGAGGGAGCTGTGCTTTGAAGGGAGTCGGCAGAGCCTGCGTGGTGCTGGGCTCCTAGAGGGAAGGAACCTGGCAAGGCTTCCTACAGTTGTTTGCCTGTACTTGGGGAAGTCTGAGGCCTGATAAGCATTTTATTTTGTACAATGAGAGGCTTTGAGGACTCTGAAGCAGTCATAAGTAAATGGTTCCTGTTTTCTCCCCAGCATCCTACCTGGAGATGTCTAGTGCCTAGAAAGGTTGACCTCCAGCATGTAGGGAGAGGACAACCTTCCCTCTTCCATGGTAGCGATGGACGTGGAGAGTGGGAAGACATTTGAGGTCTTCAGCAAACCAAGAAATCTCCCTTAGGCTCAAGTTGGAGCTGTGCTTCTCAAATTGCCTGCATAGTACAACCCCCATGACGGAGGAGGGGAAGATCACCCAATGTCTAGGGTGCCTGGGTGGCTCAGTCAGTTAAGTGTCCAACACTCTTGATTTGGGTCATGATCTCTGGGTCATGAGATCAAGCACCACATCAGGCTCTGCACTAGGTGGGGAGTCGGCTTGAGCTTCTCTCCCTCCTACCCTGCCCGTGCTTGCTCTCTCTCTCTCTCTCTAATAAATAAATCTTAACAACAACAACAAAAATTCCAGTGCCTAAACTGCACCCCAGTTAAATCCCATCAGACAGGACTGGGGGAGCTCAAGTATCACTTTTTTTTTTTTTCTTAAGACTAGCAGGGTGCTGGGGCGCCTGGGTAGCTCAGTGGGTTAAAGCCTCTGCCTTCGGCTCGGGTCATGATCCCAGGGTCCTGGGATGAGCCCGGCATCGGGCTCTCTCAGCGAGGAGCCTCCTTCCTCCTCTTTCTGCCTGCCTCTCTGCCTACTTGTGATCTCTGTC
>ML109903.1:44401-67138 GCA_003697995.1 Taxidea taxus jeffersonii | reverse complement strand
GTGTGTGTGTGTGTGTGTGTGTGTGTGTGTGTGTACACATTAGCAGTGAAGTCAGTCTCTGGTGTATTAAGAAAAATCCTCACTACCCATGGAAGGAGTACTATCCCCCCTGAGAATAGGGCAGAGCTGAGACAGAGGAGTGGAGCCCCAGGAAAGAAGCCTCATCATGAGTCGATTAAAACCCCAGCCTCCTGACCTCCAATCATAAGTTCCTGGCCCTGGGAAATAGCTCTCTAATGGGCTTTAGGCGATAAAGCAACAAGGTTGAAATTGAGGTTACATTAAAGCCTAATTTTCTTATGAGGAAAAATGTGCAAATGAATATGAAAGTGATGTACCTTTGTAATACAGCTTATTGCCTGCGCCCAAACACCCTGAGCCTTTGTCTCAGTTTTCTCAGTGCAGCATGTGCCTGCAGCTGCCCGAATATATCTTACCCAGTCATGCAGTCTCCCTTAACTGGGGTGTGGGCATGACGACGGCTCGGCTCCATTTGGGGTGAATCAGGACTCATGAAGCCTGGCATGGCCCCCTCACACAGGCAGTCCTCTGGGTGTCAGAGGATGGGGCCCCATGCCTGCCTGGAAGAACCAGCCCTTACTGGTGGATACGTGTAGATGAAAAGCAGATTTCCTTAGCCTCAGTTTTTCCACTGGAGAAAAGGGCTGTTTGTGACATCCTATCTGGGAAAGGGCTTGAGGCATTTGGGAGCTGTATATTAAATGTAAGCTAGGGCTTTATTAGACCCAGTTCTGCCAGGAAGCCAGCTTTGTAACCTCAGGCAAATCCCTTTGGTGCTCTAAGCCTGGTTTCCTCCTTTCAAAATCCTTTTGGGGGGACCCTTGAAATACATTCCAGCCCTGTCACTCTCCAGTTGGCACACACCACCTCCTTCCTATAGGATTCAGTTTACCAAAAACGCCCTTTCTCAAGTGCTTCTCTTCGTTCCCAGCCCGTTCCCCATTCTCCATTATCCATTGTGAGATCTTAGAATAGGGAGTGAAAGGATAATGGGGAACAAAGACCTCCAGAATGTCTCAGCTCAGACAGCAGAGCCTGGCTTAAGAAAGTCATGTGAGTGTTGAGAAATGCTGAGGGGCCATCTGGAAACACTGTGCAATCCCTTGTAAGCCCCAGGAAAGGTGATCAAGAAACACCAAGTGAATATTTTTCTCCTTACGTGCAGTTCTTATTTCCCTGGTGTGTCTAGGCAGTATTAGACTTTATGCTTAAGCAACCCATCTTATATTGTCCAGGATTTCATATGCACTAGATGACATTATGCTATTACCACTTTTAATGCTGCAGTAATTTTCATAACATGCAGTATGTATACGGAACCTTATTATAACTTCTGCTTGGGCCTTTTTTTTTTTATAGGAAGTCATTTTTTTCTTTTGGCAGCTACATTGCTAAGGGCTTTGAGGATTTCCTTAATGCTGTCACTCGATGAGTGTGTGTTCTGAATTGTCATTTTTTGCTTTTGTGCAGTTTCTCCCGTTCCTATGAGCTTCGTTATCTGTTCATGAAGAATATGGCTCTTAGGAAGCTGGGATTGCAGGCAGCCCTAGTGATGCCCAGAGTCTTATTAGGAGGGCATTTCTTTTTGCCCTTGGCATAACAGATCTGAGATTCTGGGTACAGACTGACGCTGAAATGAATTGCTTACAATGAGACCCACAAAGACAAAGAGACACACAAGTGGCTAAGGGCTTTAAGGGGTAATGTAATCATGGCTGACTTCAGGCTTGCTGGTTTGCAGACATCATTCCTGTCGCAAAAAGCTCCCACTCTGAGAAATTGTTAGCACTCAAGCAAGAGAGGTAGTGGGCTCTCAGAGTCGTTTGATGGTATTTAGTAGTTCCCTTCAGAAAGGATGCATGGGTTCCTCAGGAGAAACACACATCCCTGCACACTACACACAGCCCTCCAGTTCTGCTACTTACTAGCTGTGTGCCCGTGGGCAAGAGAATAACCTCTTACCTCTGTTCCCTTATCTGTAAAATGGGCCTCTTAGAACTTAGTTTATTTTACAAGGTGGTGCTAAAGGATTGGAGGTAATGCTTGTTTCAACAAAGGGTACTAACAGGACCCCCAACAAATTTGTTTTGAATAATTTTCCTTGGCAGATAATGGAATATAAGGTGTTTGAGTTCTGTTAAAAAGACTGTGGCTTTTAAATGGCGATTTTTTTTTTTTAATTCTTTTCATAGGACAGTGGTCGTCAGCCCTCCTTATATATATTAGACTGACTTAATTGTTCTGGAGTGGGGGCCTGGGGATTAATATTTTAACTTTTTTGAGGTATGATTTAAGACTGTAAAGTACATGTATCTAAAATGCATGGTTTGATGAATTTTTCTATAGGAACAAATCCTGGAACCGCCAGCCCTGTCAACTTATAGGATATTTGGCATCTGTATGTATGTGTGTATGTTTTCTCCAGGTGTCTCAGATGGGTAGCCGGGACTGATAACCACAGCCCTAGCAGGTGGCCACCCACACTGGATCTGACATTGGCTTTTCCTCCTTCCCCCAAATGCCCAGTGTGTTTGCACAGCCCTATGCCCATGCTCTCCCCTACCATCAGCTCTGTTTCAGAAACCTTTTATCCCTGCCCACCAGCCTGCCCCCAGCATGTGTACTCACCTCTTGTTGCCTTGGTACTTCATACTGTGGAGTGAGGGGGGAGATGTCCGTCTTGGTACCAGAAACTTCTCCAGTACAAAAACCAGATTTCTCTGGCTCTTCATATCCCCAGGACGAGCACACTGAGCATGCATAGAATAAATGGGTCAACTCCGGAGAACCTCGACTATCCACTGCCATTTGCCTCACTCATAAGAATTAATTATGATGGGAAGGATACAGGTAATAGGTGCATTAGGTCTGACTTTTGATTGTGGCCCTTGTGGCCAACCTGGGGAGCTCTGATGGCACATTATCTTTGAGGATGTCTCTTGGATGTTGTCCTCTTCCAGGCAGGCCTGGTGACTGTCCCTGCACCTGACCTCCTCCTCCATTCTCCATAGTGGCTGTCCTTCCTTGTCTGTTGGCTGGACCTTCCCAGACTTCAATACCTGTTTGTGCTGGCGCTCCTTCCTTCCAGTGTCTTCCAATGATGCCAACCCCCACGGCATTCCTTTTGTCCTTTCTATTTTCTCTTGCCTTGAAAGTCCTCCTAGTCACTCACGACAGGCTTGTCAGTACCACCTTCGGTTCACGTGAGAGATGAATTGAGCCTTAAAACCTGCTCTGTCTGCATTGGAAAGAAGTGGAGAAAAAAAATGTTTTGAAAATATTTTTGGAAGTTTTAAATGTCAATTTTGTTTCCTTACTGACTTCTTTTTATGACGGGAAAAAAATCACCAAGAGAAAATCACTGCTTCTGTTTTTGGCAGGAGGGGAGTGTTAATGGAAGGAAAACGCCCTCTCCCACCATCATGATGCTGGGCGAGCTTCTCTTGGACCACTCTCTGAGGCTTTCCCCGCTCCCTACAGCAGAATCTTCTCTTTCTGGGCCCTGTGCCTGAACTTCCTCATCTGTGAAATGGAGACATAAACTTTCATTTTAAGTCCTCTGTAAATACAAATAAGCTTGAGAAAATCAGCTGAAGCTGGGTTTTTAAAAACCCCACTCCAAATCACGTTTGGATTGTTTTCCTCAATAACCAGAGACTCAGGGGAACTGCCTTTATCCTGCAGCCTCCTTTCTCACCAGGGGAAAGCCACTCTAGCCCAGCTCTGTGCTTTTTGTTCGCAAGGCCCTTTTCCAGTCTCGCCCTTATGAAAGCCCCACGACTGGCCTGTGAAGCCAAGGCAGAGCAAGCCTTAGGCCTCTGGAGAGGGATCACCTTCTTTAAGAAACCCTGAAACCCTGACCTTGCCCCCATCACCTCCACCCGTTTCTCTCCCTAATGCTCTCTATGTCTTTGTCAGCACACCCGCTTGTAGGGTTATCTGCCAGTGTGGCTCGTTCTCCCCCAAACTGTGGGTTCTGTAAGAGCAGAGGCTGTCCTACCCCTTGTCTATAACCAGTGCTCAGCACAGTACCTTGCTGTCAAACTCACTGTCTTTGTTGAATTAAAGAGTGAATGAAAGAATCAGTAGAATGAAAGAATCAGTAAGGTTGCCAGGGAATCAAGTGGAAGAGGGACTAGAATGATGGTGTCCTCAGGCCACTCAATTTGAGGACCTTGAACCTCATTCTTTTATGATCTTCTGGCTGTTTCATTGTGCACTTTGGAAATCTTACTTTTTTAGGTTAATCTGTTACTGTATTTTGTAATATCAATAATGAAGAATACTTATTATATTCTTATTTTGGTGGGTTGTATGATGCTTCAAAATAGAAAAATACAGAATTTTGGGAGCTCCCAGGACAATAGCTGAACTGACATTATTGACTCCATTTCTTTTGTCAGGGAATGATTTGGAAAGATTCAGGCAATTTCAAAACCCAGGTTCCTGATATATGAGGCAAAATATTTCAAACACATTTAGCAGTCAAAACAATTCTATAGGGTATAAAAGATGAAATGATGGCATTTCTATTTTAGATTAAGTTTTGTTAATTCTATAAATGAGAAAAAGTTGAATCACTGGTAGCAAAGCCTTTTTAATAGGAAATAATTTACTTTGGGAGGTTGTTAGGCATATGATGCTGCTAATATTCACGTACAACAAATTCAGCAACTTATGGGAAAAGAAAGAATGTGAATTGAGGCAAAAAAAAAAATAAAAGATTCTTTTATTTTATTTTACATTAAAGTGGAGGAAAGTCTGTGAATGTGAATGTGAATTTAACCAAATCATGGTACATAAATAGTTACGAGAACAGAATCTTTGAATGGTTTTATTTTTGGATTTACTTACTGCCATTAACAGAATCTTTGTGCCTGCAACCCAGTGGAGTTTTATTTTGTTTTAATCGGATTTGTTGGCGAGGCAGTTATGTTGTTAAAAAGAAAATGCAACTTTTAACATCCAGCTGCTTTTCTGAGAATTACCCATCTATGAAAAAAAGTGGCACCATTAACATTTATGAGAAACAGACTTAACATTATCATAAATTATACAGTAAACTATCTTGGCCTTGGATTGAAAGGTGTGTGTTTGTCTTTGAAGCTGATGTATTTTGACAGCACACCAGGAGGCAGCTCACTCTGAATAATGGGCAAGATGAGAGCCTCAGAGGAAAGAAATCACTCCCTTAAGTGAGCGTAAACCAGATAGGGGGTAAATGAACTTCCCCACCTGGACACATCGCAATTTTAGAAGCATTGATCACACAAGAAGCTAGTGCTAGCGGGGACCTAGAAGCCATTTAGTTCTATCTTTTCTATTTACAATGCAGAATCGGAGGCTCAGGAAAAAAAAAAAATTCTCTTCGCTTTATCCAGTGTATCAGTGGAAAAGCCAGGAACGGAGCTCATGGAGCGCCACTGGGTCCAGCTCTCGGGGCCTGGGGGCACCACAGCCATGCGCACTCGGCTTCTGCTGCCACCTCCAGAATATAAGCCGCCCATTGTTTGAGCTTTACATCCTCTCCAACCTGAAAATCGCACATTTCACTGATAGTTGTTATCATCTGGGTCATTTCTCTGTTTTACTACATCCTCATATCCGTTCACCTCCAAGGAATGACTGACTGCTTGGTATGGGATGTAGGAGGCATCCAGGGATAGTTGACTGGGCTGTGAGGTTGTTAGGAGAAGAAGGAAAGTGGGGGGTCCTCCACCTGCCCCTCTATTCTGATTTTAGGGTTCCAGTAAGTCCTACTTCAAGCCAGTGGTGCACATGTTCAACCCATGTCCTGTTTGATCCATACCAAAAATTCTGAAATGAGCTCCCCAGTTGGCCAGTAAGCCTTATGACTTGCTCAGGAGGAGACCATCTCTCAGTGGTGCCCATTACTTTACATTTCTGCACACACACCCCCATATTTCCGTTCTAATGCCTTCTACATCTCACCTGAATGATTTTTTTAAAAGATTTATTTATTTATTTGACAGACAGAGATCACAAGTAGGCAAAGAGGCAGGCAGAGAGAAATGAAGGGAAGCAGGCTCCCCACTGAGCAGAGAGCCTGACGCGGGACTTGATCCCAGGACCCTGAGATCATGATCTGAGCCGAAGGCAGAGGCTTTAACCCACTGAGCCACCCAGGCACCCTGAATGATTTTTTTTTTTAAGATTTTATTTATCTATTTGGCAAAGAGAGAGAGATCACAAGCAGGTAGAGAGGCAGGTAGAGAGAGAGGGGGAAGAAGGCTCCCTGCTGAGCAGAGAGCCCGATGTGGGGCTTAATCCCAGGACCCCAAGATCATGACCTGAGCGGAAGGCAGAGGCTTTAACCCACTGAGCCATCCAGGCGCCCCTCACCTGAGTGATTTCTACCAGTTCATAGCTAGGTGTATTGCCTTCTCAGTTCCTCTTGCCCATCATTGCTAAAATGGCTTGTCCTTCATCAAGACTGCTTTTTGAGAAAGTGTTAAAGGACCCACAGTGGATTCTTGTGGGTCGGCTCTAAATTGCCTGGACTACAAAGGCTGTTTCTCTAGTGGTGGGTCTTACTTTGATACTAAGCCTCCCCACCAAGGTACTTTGTATCCCCTACGTGTGGCTCACTGTTTTTCGCCCTACCCAAGTAGCTTCCCTCTGCTACTGAGAACTTCCTCAGCTTCCCTTAGAACTGAACTCATGATGCCTCCCACCAAGGAAATCTGCCCCCTCACTGACTACTTCCCAGATTTCTGGCCCTTGGGTGCTCCTTGTAGAACAATGACTAGATTGTCCAGTTTTGTGCCCAAATTGTCTAGGTCCTCTTGGCTTCAGAACTTGGTCCTGAAATTCAGAAATGTGGTCCTAAAATTGCTTCTTCTTTTCCAAGTCTCGCTGGGGGCCAGCTTAAGTGTCCCGAACCATGTGCAGCTCAACAGATGTATTTCCCTTCCTGATGCACTTCTCTGGAGAGGCTGACTTCTTGAGACTGGTGTCATACTCGGGAAAGGGAGTCTGTTTAGCAGTGCCATCTCTCTCTAATAAAGAGAAACCTCCTTCACTCTGAAGCCACAAAAATGTGCTCTTGGCTTTGTTGGCGGGAGTCTGTTTTGGAAATTCCACGGTCAGCACCAGCAGGACTGTGGTGGGGAGGGCCATGTGGAGCAGCATGTCCAGGATCAAGTGTCCTGTCTTCCAAGTCTGCTAGGCTCCCTTTCAAACTTGAAAACTGGTGATTTGCTGAGAGATCTCGTGTGGGTTTTCATTTTAAATGGTGCTCTTGAATGTGGCTCCTATTTGCATTCCTCCAAATATCCGTTACAAAGCCCTCATACTGGAGCACCTCAGTAAAAAGAACAAAATTAAAAGACTTGAAAGCCAGCTCCTTCGTGTGTTCTGGAGATATGAAAGAGGGCAGTGTCTTCATTGGGCCCTACCCAAGATTCCAAACCTGTGGGTGCTGGATCCCCGTGGACCTCTGAGCCTTCTCTAGGGGTGTGGGAAATCCACATACCTCCCACTGGCAAACAGCGCCTAGCCAGTGCACACACAACGTCTTCTGTACTGCTCTTTTGCAAGCATTTAGATGGCTTTGGGATTCATAAACAAGTATTTGTTTTAAAGCACTGCTAAATAATTTCTTATTAATGGGCTAAAATTATAAGTGGAGTCACGTGGGAGTTGACATGATATTTTGATGTTACAAAGGAGTTCTCACACCCTCCAGGCAGAGAGCCAGTGTACTGAGATGCTGGGGCTTGTCTGTGGCTGTGCGTGTGGACAAATATTGGCCAGGACTCTCTGTCAGAAGGGGTAAGGCTGCTTTGGCGGATTTCCATAACAAGGGCAAGGTGCAGGGATAACTGTCCTCACTGGAAAGCCAGTTACATAACCAGCTTCATTTTGAGGGGGTTACAGGCCCAAAGCTTGTGAAATCATTTTGTAGGTGTAACATCTGTAGGATTTTTGCTTGTGGAAATTTGGGTAAGTTCTTTCAGGCAAAAGAGGTAAATGTTAATGCCCAGTTTCATTTAGTCACACCACCCAACAGACACTTTGCTCAATAGTACAGTAAAGAAATTTGCGAACGAGGCCTCACAGCAATGGATTTTTTCCTGCTAAAAATCCTATTAATATAATTCCCTCCCTTTCATGGAATGGAAGCTGAGGGAATAAATGGTCTAGCCTTCATCTTGACAAAGTTTTTTTAAGGCTGAAACTTACCTGAAGATTAAATGCTTCGAAGCATGTGCCACCCCTGTGGCTAAAGCTGAAATTTCAGCCCTTTGTCACTCTCTCCAGAGTTCCCTTGGGCTTGGGGTAGAGGGCAGTGGTGACACAGAGATAGAGCAGTGACATCAGTCTCCAGGATTGCTAGTTGGTTTTTTTGTTTGTTTTGTTTTGTTTTTACGTCTCTCCAGTCATCTCTGTGATGAGCCAAAGTTTTAATTTCATAGTGAAGTTTAAACCCAGAGCTGTGTTGGCTGAAGTAAGGACTTTTTGGAGTGACATTTCTGTTGTAAGGGCTTTGTCGAGACCGTATTGTTGGCATAGGAATTCAGCTTCATGGGACAGGAAACAGTTTCAGGCCCCAGTGAGTAATGTTCCCCTATTTTGGATGGAAAAACATTGCAAATCATGATTTTTGGCCCTCAAAGAACAGCTATTGGTGGCTGCCATGGCTCACTGTCTCTAGTTTGGCTTTGGCGACGACAGCCGATTTGCCAGGATAACAGGCACTTTGATTTTATAGCACTTGACATCTTCAAAGTCGCTGAGGTGCATCCCAAACTAGTAGACGGACAAGACCATGTGTGCCTCCTCGTGTGCAGTCTGTGCACCTCAAGGTAGAGTTGTGTGTGTGTGTACTCACCTATGTGTCTATTTTTAATATTACTACTTGAATTTATATATTATAAAATACATAATATAAATTTTTAAAAGCAGGTTCAGGAGCTCCCTAGCTAGACATTTGAAGACTCTGTCTGTATCATGTGGACTTGGGAATGACTGTAGGCACTGTAAGGGTCTGGTTTGAGAAGAGCTGACTTGGTTAATTCAGCAGTATCCCCCTCCCCCGTTTTTTTCCTTGAGAGGACCAGTGACCTAGGGCCACATGAGAACTTTGTCATTTGCCGTAGTATCTTGCTGTGAAGCCAAAGAATGTTCTCTGTGGAGGTAAAAAGGCTCCCATATGATTTTTATGCTCCATCCATTTGCTTTAGCCTCGTATGCCTCTGTGGGCTCCAAGCCCACATCCTAAGCCCAGAGTTGGGCCTCAGGTGTTTCCTGGCCTCCACCCACCATGTCAGCCTTACTTCCTGCCTCTCCAGAGGCAGCCAGGCCCAAGTTCGAATCATCTGTGCAAATCACATCACATTTACTTAAAAGCAAATGCAGGATTTCTGTACTAACTGGTAAGAGCAGAACACACATCTCCTAAGATTAGATTAGTGTCTATATTTAATTAGCTAGAGGCACAAAATCTTACCAATGCCAGGCAGATGCTCTTAGCAGGAACCAGAGGCACCCAGCCCAGGGGACCTTTACCCAGGTCATGAAGGAGGGATTTGCAGCAAATAGGGTCTTGCAGGACTGAAGAAGCCCATGCTTTGCTGCTCACCTGCTTATTCCTCCTTGGGCTCACATCACCACTCTAAACCTCCAGCACAAGTCTATGTCTTTCATTTAAATAGTTTATTACAAACCCAACTTAGTCCCATGTATTCATCCAGGAAGAGACAAAGTTGGTGCTTCTCTGTCTGTGAATGGTACCCATCCCCTGCCTTCCCCAGGTGCACCCTGACCTCCTAATGGAGAGCCACATCTGTCTGGAAACTGTGTTCACAAATCAGTGTCCCCGCAGGCAGTTGGGAGGAACAAATAAGATCATTCCCAGAGTTGGGCTTGCAGTGAGTATTCTGTAAATGTTAGTCACGATGTTTATTCACCCGCCCTTTGCTTTATGGAGATTTAAACACATACCAGACCCTTTACTTCCCCGCCTCCTTATTTCACATTCCCTCAAAAACTCCTTTTCCTGTCTTTGCCTCCAGATTCTGCTGTCCTGTCAGGTTTTGTGCAAATGTTACTTCCTCCAGGAAGCCTTTTTGGACTGCTCCCTGCTTCCTTTCCCTGTTTGAGATACACTTATCCCCTTGCTCTCCCTCTCCTGGGCTCTCTGCTATTTATCTTCTCCTCAGCAAGGCTCCTCTGTGGACTTCCTCTATGTTCAGTCCAGTATGGGTGAATACTTTATAAGATACAATGAAAAAGAAAAAAGCAATTTAAAAATATACCCCCCCTTTTTTTTAATTGAAGTTGCCAGACAAAAAACTGTCACATTTACCCAAAAGGTTTTATAGGCTTACTCTCAGCTTCTGAAGAACTCTTGCTCCAGACCAGCAATGACCAGGCTGAGGACAATCTTGGTCCACAAAGCGTGCTCTAAAAAGCACAGGGTTACGTTGTCTTGATAGACACAGTTTCTTAGGTCCATGCTGATGCCAGTGACCTCAGTCTCCTACACCTGGCAGGAGCCTTACACATAGAGGGTTCTTGATAATTTAGTCAAACTGAATGAATGAATAAATGGATGCACAACAAATATTAGTTGAATTGAATGAATGAATACATGATTGGATGTGCAGAGCATATTTAAAACTCATAATCCCCAGGAAGAATTTTCTTAATGAACAGCATGCCAAAGGATTATATTTTTTTTAATCTTTGCCTTTTATAAAATTTACTCATTTGCATTGCATATTAAGACTCATTCTTTTCCCTTAGTTTTTAAAAATTTTCCATCTCTGATAACTAAATCAAGATAAGTTTTATGCTTTCTGCAGAACGTGGGCATCCTTGATAATATCGTGAGAAGTAAGACAGATGAGAATCCTAAGAAAGAATGCATATGTTATGCTTTAGTGAGAATCAGAATTTCTGTATTTTTTTAAAAGATTTTATTTGTTTATTTGGCAGACAGAGATTACAAGTAGGTAGAGAAGCAGGCAGAGGGAGAAGAGGAAGCAGTCTCCCCCAAGCAGAGAGCCCAATGTGGGGCTTGATCCCAGGACCTTGGGATCATGACCTGAGCTGAAGGCAGAGGCTTTAACCCACTGAGCCACCCAGGCACCCCAGAATTTCTGTATTTAATAATTGCTAATTAGAGAGCAGAAGGAAGAGAGTATATACTTCTTTGTATGTGAACTTGACAAGAAAATTTATAACTCAAGAGCCGTATTTGAATAAACAGAGGTAAAGTTTACTTTGTAGTACTTCCTTCAATCACCAAATCAATGTTGGAAAGATGAAAAGCAAATCTCCCTACCAAGGTTTTCTTCCTCCTTGAGGAATGCACTCTGGTAGTTCTCAGAGACATTAAAAGGAACCTCAGTGAACCAGCTAGCAGGATGCTTTCCAATAATCTCTGCTTCTGTCTGAACAGAGGCAAACCCAGCTTGACCTCCTCTCTAACCACTTAAAGGAGGTTTTGAGATTTGAGGATAAGCTGTATACATTCTTCTCTAGAAATAACATCTCAGTGTTGTTTCTTACCTTTAAAAAAAAATATTAAGACCTGCACACCATTCAGCTTTATTCATTTTATTCCCTTGCTACCTCTGGTCTCAGACTCTGACTTTTCAAGGCCATAGTCATTTCTCCTGCTTTCAGGGTCCACACCATGTGATCATTCAGTCCGCAAACATTTATGGAGGTCTCCTGTGAGTAAGGCAGGGGGACGGAAGCAGACGAGACACAGAAGCAAATAACTACATACATGTATTGACATTCTGTTGCACAAGTGATTGCAGGAGTGATGTTATCTGTAGAGAGGAAGGGCAGAGTGTGGGATATATGGGGATTGTACAGTGGATCCTGACCCAGTGGGAGAATGGGTTGGTCAGGGAAGTGCATTTAAGCTCAGACATGAAAGATGGGGAGAAATTAACCAAGAAGAGTATTGGGGAAGGGTATTCTGGGACTTAGAGGATTCTCTTCTCTAACCATCAGCCCTGGCAATGCATCAGGTTATAAAATACAATATTGTGTTTCTCACTAATAAGACTGTTATTTTTCCAATCATAGAATTAAATATAAGTCACTGATACGTGTGTGTGTGTGTATGCATGTGTGTATGTGTAAAAATTACCACATGACAAGCACTGTAACTGAAGCAACCCTCTCAGTTAGATACTGTGGTCATCCCCATTTACAGATGGGAGAAACTGAGGCACTAGGAGGTTAAATAACTTGCCTTAGGTCATGTAGCCAATAAGTGATGTGATCAAGATGTGAAACATGAACACTAGAGTTCGTGCTTTTAACAGCTGTACCATTTTTGCCTGTGCTACAGGCAAAAAGCATCTTTTTCTTTTTTTGAGGTTTGCAGTCTCTAATACAGTGCTACCTAAGTAAATCACACCCCAATAAATGTTCACCATTTAATCAGGTTAGATTTAGTTACCCCTTTGCCAGAGGGTCTTTGATTTAATTGAAAACAAGAAGGGCTGGAGGAGGGCTTGCTGATAGAACCACATAACGGGGGTGGTGAGGTGTTAAGAGATTGAGGCCGCCTGATTTCAAATCTCCCCTTTGCTACTTTGCCCAATACGGGGACAAACCCTGTGGCATTTTTGGGAGGACTGACTTCCATTCATTCCTCAAATACTCATTGAGTAACTGCGAAATGCTCCTCACTGTTCTGAGCATGGAGGACTCAGCAGTCGGAACAGACAAAGCCTTGTCCTTGCAGTTCTTACTCCCTGGTTACATGGTGTTGTGTGTAACATGCTTGCTTAGTGCAGGGCTGTGGCATCGGTTAAATTCTATTATATGGTGCCACTGTTTAGTGCTCTTAACAGGTGATATTGTCACATTCCTAATCTGAGGAGGCATGTCAAATGAGATGATAGAACAAGATTTGTAGATGCTGATGGCAAATTGGATCATAGGACAAGGTGACTGCAGAGGTCTGCTAATGACCACTGTTGAATTAATCATACAGCTGTTGGCCTCAGTTTTTAGATAAGCAAAGTATTCTTTTGGGACATTACACTAGTGTTTTTGATCGTATGCATTGTAGCAGTAATGTTTTGGTGGTAACAAAAAAGAGGATCTGTAAAGGGCTAGATAGTGAACATTTTAGGATTTGTGGATGATGTGGTCTTTGTTAGAATGACTCAACTCTGCTGCCCCTGCAGCAGGAAAGCAGCCATAGACAGTACGTCAAGGAGCAGGCCTAGCTGTGTTCCAGTGCCACTTTATTTATAAAAGCAAGCATTCAGTCCATAGGTCATAGTTGGCCCACCTCTGGTCCAGAAGACAGTAAAAATTCTGTGAGTGATAACCTAGCACACAGCACTAGCTTTTTAAGAGAAAAGAAAACGTGAACTGATCCAGCAAAATGACATTGACTCACTTTAAACCTAAAATACACTCCTTAGGCACTTTTAAGTTTTCATCAAACTCTTCTTGATGGTTTAAATTTCCAATTTTGTATGACCTTTCCTGATGGGTTCAAGACCAAGACCAGTGCAGAGAAGTTGCAAGAACTTGGAAAGGGCATCTTTCCTGGAATAGAATCAGAGTGAAACTGTCCCAGAGGATTGATGTTGGGTGCAAGACAGAATTTTCAGCAGGGAGGGCTTAGCAGTATTGAAGTAGATTACTGAGGAATGTTATTGCTGAAAAGCATCTTCCTTCTCTAGGCATTTTAAATTCTATATAGGACCCACTCTCCTGGCTAATCACTCACTGATTAAAAATCTGACATTCTCCTTCTCTTGTGTGAGGTGCCTAGTTCCTGCTCCAGACAAAAGGCTGATGGTGGATGAATTTAATGGATTGTACACTCTCCCTGGGATTGGGTGATCAGCTTTACCATATTAGCCAACTAGAATGAAGTCTCAGTAAATTACAGTAAGGGAGAAGACGCCACTCTGAAATGGAGAAAAGCATTTTCAGTGTCTTTCAAGAATGAAATTTGATTTAAGAGGCCAAAAATGTCTCCAAGTAATGTGACCGTGACTCCAGAACACCTAGCTCAGATAAAAGTAAAGCTAATTAACATATCAATAGTTTGTAGATCTTAGGTGCTTCCAAAGTGCTTGAGGGTGTTTGACAACTTTTTCTTCCCTTAAGCTCTTTTGCTTTCTCTTTGAAGAATTATTTTAAACAAAGAGAACCCCTGTTCGAATCTATTTTAATCTCAAGGATGTCTGATTTAATATAATTTTCTCACGTTCCTATCAGCTTGCCAAGGTGAGGAATAATTTACTTTATTGGAGCAAAAGAACAAAGAACTTTGGAGGAAATGGAGAAGAGTGGACTTCCTTTACAAAAAAAAAAAAAAAAAATACTGTAGTTTAGTCCATACTGACAAACTGCCACTCATTTTTAAACCTCTGCATTTTTAGATGGTCTTGCGTTTCCAGGCCTCTGTGAATTTGTTCACATAGGCAGTCATGCAAAAACAGCTGTGTTCTCTATCAGTAGTGTCTGCGGTATTTAGATTTGGTTGATGGGTGTATTAGGAACGAGCAGAACAGAGGTGATTCCAGCCCATTGGATACAGCAAATAATTCTGTGATTTTGGAAGCCATTAAATACACGCCCACCTGAGAAATGAATGTTGCCGGGACCAAGGTGGGCAGAGGCTGGCTGCTCAGTGACCATGCTCAGGAAGATGCCTGTAGGAGGGAAGGAAGGGTTCCAGGAAGACTGTGTACCCTCTCCTATGATGATTAAGACTTAAATGAGTCTGAAGAAAGGACCTGGCGGAGAGCTTATTTTCCAGAAAGGTTACTTGACATTCTCAATCCCTCTTTCCACTTTCAGTTGCTTTTAGGAGGGCATACTATAATTCAAATAAAAATATATTTGTTGTAAATCTACAGAAGATGCAAGGGCCATGGCCTCCCAGAGTTCAAAAGCAGATGGAGGAAAGAGATGATGAGAACAAGTGGAATGAGAGCCCTGTTATAAAAGACTGTGGGGATGGTGCAGGGAGGTGGGGGCGAACAAGACAACACAGGCCCTGCCAATATTGAGTGAATGATAAAATTGGATCTGGAAGAGAACATTCTTTTAAAGGGGTGGATAGAGGAAAGTGGCACTGGTCCTGAATGGTTAAGGAAGGCTTCCTTGGGGAGGTGTGATTTGACCAAGGCCTTGATGGATGAGGGAGATGGTGGGGCACAGGGTGGGGGGGATCACATGTGGTGAGAGCTATGAGCTCCTGAAACAAAGGTGGGGATCTGTTTTTTAAGTCATTGCTAGTGTTTGAAGCTACTTACAGATGCTTATTGAATGAATGAATGATTCTTAAGTGAACAGAGGATTCCTCTGAACTAGCCTGTACCACCCGGTTTAACGCTGTATTCTGTATGGTCTCACATTATCAAGGCAATTCTTCTTCTGGCTGCCCTGTTAGCACCCTATGGGAAAGGCCCACGGTTAATATTTCTGCATCTTCTGCATTTCTGCATCTGCATCCCAGTACTAACTGGGATGTTAAGCACAGAAGAGATGCTGCCTAAACACCCCTCCTCGTTGAAAAGGATGGCAAAAACACAGGATGCTAAGCCTTAGTAGAAGCTAGTATTAGTTGGGCACTTTAAGAAAGAAACCATTGTAATGTCAATTGCTTTGCTAGCATAGAGAGCAGAGCAGACAACCCCCCCCCCCCCCCCCCCCCCCCCAGGATCTGCTTGGGTCCTATTGGGAATGAACCCGTGTATTTGTTTTTAGGGTCTCCATGCCACTTAGTGGAAATAACCCTTGAGTTTCCTGGCAACTAATTCTGTGTATGAACTTGACCTCTGCTGTTTCTACATTATGTCAACTTTTAGGCATGTGGACTTTGATTTATGATGGTCTGACTTGAAGAAGAAAGTGTTTTCTTCACACTGTATAAGAGAGCTAATTGTTACCTAGTATCTACTATGTGCCAGGAGATAAGTTCAGTGCTTGAAGATAGCAAGTTCAGTGCTTGAAGATAGCTTTATTTAACCTTCCCAGTGGCCTTGGAGATAGTGCTTTTTCCATTTTGTAGGAGAAGTTCAGAGCTGTGACATGGCTTGGGCATGGCTGCACGTACAGTAAGCAGTGCAGGTTGAATTTGAATCTAGGACTCCAGCACAGAGTTATACTCTTCCGACTGGGTTATGCTGCTTCCTGTGTAACTACACGTTGGTGGGTGATCAGGTGTGAATAGGTGGAGAGGAGGGAAGAGACCATTTCAGATGAGGTGTTGTGATCAAGGCAGTGACTGTGGCAGGAGAGGAGAATACTTGGGTGGGGCGGAGTGGGGAGAAGGAGTGGTTAATAGTAAATAATCTTGAATTCTTCAGATTTGGCAGGGTGACAGAGGGTTCTGAAAAATTTAAGACTTCATGAAATGTCCTGGGAGCCACTGGAAACTTTTTTACTAGAGGAATGACACAATAAAATAATTAAACATCTTTTGAGCACAGATTACGTGCCATATTCTGTGTTGAGGCAAATTGTACATTATTTCTGCTCTCATGAAACTTTTACTCTGAGAGAAGAGAGACCTTAAATAATCTTAAAATACTATGTATACTTACCAACTGTGGAACATACCTGAAAATATATAAGAGCTATAAGAGGGTAAATGTGAGGCCTTCCCTAGTTTGAGGAAGTGACTTTTGAGTTGAGACCCAAGGGTTAACCAAGTGAGAAGAGGGCTCCATGCATAGGAACCGTATATGCAAAGGCCCTGTGGCAGAGGGGACTTGACAGTTTGAAGAATTGAGGAGACAGCCTTTGGTGGGGCTGAGTAGAATGAGGGAGAAAGTGGGGGGAGGATATGGATGAAGAAGCAGATAAGGGCTAAATGTGTTCAGGACCTTATAAACGATTGAAAGATGCCAGTCTTGATCCAGTAAGGTGGCTGCATGCTCCTTAAGTGGCAGTGGGTGATAGGCAGGGAGATGAAGGTAAATGTGAAAGCTGCTAGGGACCGAATGCTGATACTTCCTCTCTTTCAAAAGAACAGGTAGAACTCAGAACAAACTCCTGTTGTGTTTGCAAGCTATTGACACAACCTGGAAATGTGGGGAGTTTTCCACAGACTTGTCAGAGTTTGTGTTCTATGGAAACTGACAGAGCCTACAGGCTGAGGGGCTAATTTTAATAGAAATAACCTATGTGGGTTTGTTAATTTTCTTCATTCCCTCGATGACCTGTCTGCATAGTGTGAAGGTGCTTTGATGTGACTGGGAGAACAGAAGGCTATTTTGTGCATAGCCAACCGTGAGAGGAATGCTGGTTTTGCAACAAGGAGGTGCAGGATGACAGGTGAGTTTTGTGGAAGGGAGAGATCAGAACAGGTGTGGCTTTTCCCACCTTCCCAAATGCAACTTTGTTTATCTAACATTCATCTTTCTTCTAGCATGGAATTAACTTTTATGAACTTGGGGTGTTCAGAGTTCCAAGGAAATGAAACAGCCTGGAAAATTATTTGGTTACTGGCACAGTGTGAGCCTCTGAGGAGGGGAAGAAGTCCCTCCTTCTTGCTCTGATTGACTGAGCTTCTGGTTATTCCCCTGGGGTTCCAGGAAACTTGTGAGGCTTGCAGAGCCTTTTAGGTTCAAGTACCAGGGCACATTCTGCCTGTGTAAATGGACATGATGGGGAGTAGCCTCTCCCCTGCATGCAAATGATCTTGGTGTTGTCTTTGTGGAGTTTTTTGCTGGCTCTGGCTTCTGTTCTGGGGGGACAAGTTGCCAGGACAGTGTGAATACCATGGGAATTAGAATGCATCCCTAAGCTGTCTGCACCCACTGCCTTTGGGTCCTTGAGATCTCTGCACAATTGCAGGCCATCTCCTAGGGTAGACAGAGCCAGACCCAAGGAAGGCAAGAGTGCTGACAGCTGCCTTGGTGGTCCTTGTAGTCCTGGTGTGTGCGCTGTGGTGTGGTGTTCAGCTGGAAATGGGGAAGACTCTGCTTTTGGGTGTACCACCCTCCCTACAAGGGTCAGACAAAGCCCTCAACCCATGGTTTGAGTCCTACAAGTGGAAATCCTTGCTAGCTCATCCATCAGTGTACGAGGATCAGGGGGTAGGGTACAAAAGAGGGCCTGGAGAACCCCAAGTTTGCATCCAGTTACCTCTGAAATAGCAGGTGGTTGATGACCCATGCAGTCATGGTTCAGCCCCCCCTCCTGTGACACTCAGTGCCAACCCAGTACTGCTAGATCCCCCAGCTCTGCCCCTGAAGGGAGGGCAGCTCACATCCCACTGTGCCTCCTGTGGTAAGCCAGCGCCCTGCCTCCTCCTGCTCCAGAGCCTGCTGTCCCCAGTTTCCCCACCTCAGATCAGGGGAAGGACTGAATCTGAAAGAGAGGGATGGGGTCTTACCCTCGGGCTCTGGAAAGTGTCCGTGTCTGGGGGTCCCTCCTAGGAAAGCATCTGGTCGTTAACCGGTTCATTTTGTGGAGAACCCTGCCATGGAGGGGAGAGAGTGGTTGAGCAAGAAGAGGTAGAGAGGACTGTTTCCTATTAACAGAGGGAAAAGCAGGTGCACCTGTCCGAGTAGGAGGTAGACCAGAGAAGAGCCGTTGGGAGGACTGTCAGGGTCAAGCCTTTGGGTGTGGGGAGCAGGGATGTAGGAGCTGAACCAGGGAGTGGTGGGTGCACTGTCAAAGATTTTGGATCTGTCCCCTAGCAAGAAAACAAAACTGGGCTTTTGACAGTAGGAGCCTCATAAAAGGGAAATCAGATATCAAAGGTTGTTTTAAGAGCTTTGGATGTCAGGGGAATGGAGCAGAGGGAATACAGAGCAGAAACGAAAAGCTTGGGAGGCCAGAGGTCCTCGGCTGTGGCCCCGATGGTTGGGGTCGCCAAGGCCAGAACGCACAGTGGGAAGCAGAGCTTTTATTTAGTTATTTTAAAGGAAAGATGTTTATAGACTGTTCAAGGAAAGGAGAGATTAGATTTCACCATCTGTGTGACATTTCATGGTCCGTCATTGGGAACACCAAGCATGTCAAGTTGGTCTGGTTGAGGAGGGAGCTTCCCCTCTGGAGACCCCTGGCGTGGAGTCCTGCACACTGCTTCCCAACTGTTGACAAGGATGAGTGGTTCTCTCAAGCACCCACTTTCTTCAGTGAGGTCAGGACCTGGACCAGAGTGTAGGACCTTGCGATGAGGCCTGGGAGAAATGTCCAGGCAGCTGGTGCCAGGACTAGGATCTAAGGAGATAATCTGGAGCTTGTTGTAGAGCATTCTTGACTGCAGCTCCCATCCCCGTGTGTGCCTGGGAGATGATTTGAGCATTGGGCCTACTACCACTTTCCCTGGTGGACTAGGTTAGCTTTGAGCATGTATAAGCCCACAGGAGCACAGGGTCCTTCTGGCTCGCTGCCATTTCGAATCTATCACCCAAGACCTTGAAGGTCCCCTTCAATATTCCTAGTAAACCTGTCCATCATCCTTAGTCTGGCCAAGACCCCTGAAGACCAGTGACCCCCCTGGCTGGCCTCCTGCTGGTGTTCCCACTCCCTACCTTTTCTTCCCCAGAAGCAGGGAGTGTTCTTTTTGAAATGCAGATCTGGTTCTGTCACTGTCCTGCTTGGAAGGCTTTCTTTTAATCTGAAGATAAAATTTAAAACGTTTGCTTGGACAGGTCCACAAAAGCCTTGCAGGGTTTTATTTTGTTATTTTAAAGGAAGAATGAATACATAGAGGACACTGAGGAAAAGGGAGAGAGGAGATTTCTACAGCTACTCCTGCTTCACCTTTCCTCTTGCTAAATTTTAGCCACACTGATCTATCCATGTCTTGAATGCATCAAGCTCTTTCCCACCTCAGGGCCTTTGCATATGTTGTTCCCACTGCAGAGAAAATGGTCTTCTCCTTATTTCTCCTTTCTCCCCCCTGGCTCATTTCTACTCATCCCTTTAGTCTCAAAGTAACTAGAATCCTTCCCCTCAGTGTCTTATGGTCTCTATGACCCCTACTCACCCTTCCATTCACTTTGTTGCCATTTGCAACTGGCTGTTCATTTGTGTAGTTATTCAGTGTCTGTCTTTTCCATTAACCAGAAACATCCTAAGAGCAGGGCCCTACCTGTTGTAACTCATCTCTATGTATCTAGTGCACTTTAAATATTGATTGAATAAAACAAACAATTGAATGGATACATTACAGCCTGTTACTGTATTCCTGTTTGTGCTTCTGGGTAAACGAATTTAAACTTTTATTTATTATCTACCTAATTTTTTTGTACTGCCAACATTTAGTAAGTGCAAGCCCAGAATAAGGCATATTTCCTGTCTTTAAGGGTACTGGTGGAAGCAAGAGTCTTAGAATAAGCTATAATCCCACACTGTAGAAGATTTACAGGGATGCTAATAGACTTAGGGACAAGGCCTGAGTGCACAGTCTCTGTCCTGGTATTCCAGGTGGGTTATTAACTATAATTTTAAATTAAAGTTGGTACAAGTCCATGTACTGGGAAAATGATCAACCACTGCCACATCTCATCCAAAAGGCATTAGCCTAAACTGTAAGGAGGGTAAGATAAGCTGTGGTCTAGTTAATTGTCACACGAGGGCACATGCTGGTAACAGATCACATGGGGGCTCATAAGGAATATGGGAACCAGAGTTTGGGAGAACAGGAATGTGTCCTGGACCCCTCACCCTCTGGGGAGTCTCTTCCTTCAAATGAATGGTGCCTCACTACTACCCAGATACACATACCCCTGGAGCGGAGAAGGGCAAGCCAATCTGCTTCCTTTCCATAGAACCCCCATCCTTGTAGCTTTTCCAAATATTATTACCAGTTGGGAGACATTGAAGAATTGACCGCTCTTAATGTGCGATGGGAAGAAAGAGGGTGACTTCTGGCTCTTTTGAATTCTGCCTGTAATTTAACATGATTGACAACTTTTTTGGAGTTGGTGGGTGAAACATAATCTTTCCTTTTTAGATCATGTCTGAAAAGAGATAACAATACTGACCAAGTTTACTATTTCTAGAATTATCTTCACTAACTCTAGAAAAATGACCTTGAGATAATTATCTGAGAGTGTCCTCCAAACAGGTTCCCTTCACCTAAGGGTAGAAGGCTTTGAACTTTATTTCCTAACTTGATGAGTATTTCAGGATAAACCAGTTCTGGCCCATTAACTTCATTTCTCAAGACACAGGTTTTAAAACAGTATTTCCTAAAGGAGTTGCCACTAAAAAGGGAGTGAATCCAACTTGCTGGAAGTAAAAATAGAGCCGAACATGGCACACAATCTTGATAAAAAAAAATTTTTTTTTGTAGGAGTGTTAGTTTTCAATAATAACATTATATAAATAACAAGCAATGTGTGTCTGATTAACAGCCCAACGTCCGATAACTTAAGAATTCCTGTTAAGTAAGAGCCTGCCCTCCTGTTCTCCTTCTCTTTTCTAATTTATCTAGAAAATTAAACTAGTGAGGTAATGTTCCAAGAAAGCCGTCCCCTCCCTGCTGGAGATTTAGTGGAGGACGTGATAGACCATCTTTCTGGGGAGAATTGTAACCCACACTTACAGGGACCTGTGTCCCGGCAGTCCCCAACTTGGGATGGTTCAGCTGAGCATTTTTGACTACTGTGGTGTGAAAACGAAACACATTCAATAGAAACTCTGCTTTGAATTTTGAGTTCTGTTCTTCACTTTCAGTACAGTATTAAATAAATTACATGAGCTATTCAACAGTTTGTTGTAAAACAGGCTTTGTGTTACATAATGTTATCCAGTTGTAGGCTCTGTATGTGTGTATGTGTAGGTGTATGTAAATGTAAGTGTACTGAGCATCTTTAGGCCAGGTGAGGCTGTGTACATTCAGTGCATTTTTGACTTTTGATATTTTCAGCTTACAGTGAGTTTATTAGGATATAACCATCACAAGTTGAGGGAGATCTGTATGGATAGATATATGCAAGATGAATTTGCCCATACTCAGTGCTGGCAGTTTATGAACTGGAACCCCAACATGGAATTCCCGGTTGCGAGGTGTGGTCTCATTCAAGCAGTGTCTGCAGCTCCCATTTCCATTTGAGTAAACAGGCAGACATGAACGGTCACTGGGGTAAATCATAATTAGGAGTGTTCTTGAGATTTGGGGAGTGATTCTTTCAGACCTTTTTAAAATTGACAATATATAAGAGATAAATTTTCCCCACAGATGTTTCAGCTAATTGTTCCTTCTAGGTAAAGAATGGCCCCATTTCTTGGTTTGTCTGATGATGACTTTTCATTTTCTGCCATAAACTAACCTAATTTGCAAATGAAAAATTTCACTGAGGCATAGGTTGCCTGCAAGGGAATTATAGCCCTGCACCTTTGGAAGTGTTCGGTAGAACACACGATTACATTTTAAACAAAAGACTTATGATCTTAATTCACAGTTAAAATAACAATTGCTCCTAAGTGGTACTTATTATTTTAAAAAGTTTAGACATTCCAATAACAGTAATCAAGAGGAGTTATGTTCACTTAAAAGCAAAGCAAATGAGGAGAAATTGTGAAAACTTGCTTAGTATTTCCCGTTTGTAGGGGGAAGTTTTCCTGAAATCACACCATATTCCCTTGTTGATACATTTCACTGACAGTCTTTTTTAGATAGCTGGAGAATAGAAGACCTTAGCAGCTTGGTGTCAAGCGTAGAAGCACCAATTCTCTTCCAAGCCCAGCGTGTCCAAGGAGGTTTAGTGAAAGCAAATAGGATTT